>MKEJ01099353.1:0-17500 GCA_001753735.1 Embelia ribes | reverse complement strand
CGACAGGTCGGGGCTAATCCGCCGCCAAGTGTGTGACAGGCCATCTTTCTCACCGGTTTGTCAGTTGTGGTTCCCGTTGAGTTGAGGCAAGCTTAGCCACCAGCCCCCTTCCAACTACATAGGAAACTCTTGCTTGGGGAGAGTCAATCTAGTTACCGGGGTAGTGAGACCAATAGGGAAAGAGAAGAGGGAGTATGTGAAAGATCCATTTACCCAGACGGTGTGCGACAAATGAGTTGTCGGGCATAGGAGAAAGGGCTTGAGTGGGGAGTGAAAGGTTAGTTTCGCTTTCCTGTTGAGGTTTTTTCAAGTCCATTTGACCTGTCCCCTTTCTCCTCTATGGATTTCGGTTCAGTTACTAGATGGAATTCGTATTCACCGGCTGGTATGCCTTCTTGCTTTCACTCATACCTTCGCTTCGATTCGGCAAGGATCTTTCCTCCCTGAGATCTAATTACGTATTCACATGGATTTGCCATCGAGGACACTCATAACTACAGGCAATAACCTACTTCACTGGTACAGGAAGATATGAAATATCTGGCTTGGCAGCAACTTATCCTTCTATAATTCCATATCACCTTCGCTTGCATTCCCTGAGACTGATAACAACGTAGCTTACTTAGCTCAATTACCCATCCGCTTCCTTTGAACATGGATAGATACCTTTGAACGTTATCAAAGCACTTTCTGAGCGGAAAACCTAGAAATCTCGGCAAACTTTTTCATGCCTTGGACAGCCTCTTCGGCTGCTTGAACTACTTACTATCAGGCGAGCAAGAACTACATTTACTAATTCAAACCTATCTTGAGAAAGCCAATCCTAGGCTGAAAGGAGAGGGACAGGCCCGGGAAAGCAGAAGAGAAGAAGAAAAGGATATCCCTCCATTACGAGAGGCAGTCACAAGCAGTGACTCAGTGAATCAAGCAGCCAGTCTCGCCGCAGTCAAGCACTCATTAGTCCGTTGTTCTTCTTGCCAACAGCTTCGCTTCTTCCTTGATGACCTCATGACCTCTTCTGTTCTGGAACTAACCGAAGTAAAAAGGAGTAGTATTCCACCCGGCAGCTTCAAGGGGGGATTCCACCAGTTAGTTAGCTGGTTCCAGTTAGCTTCGAGGAGGGGCAGCATTTGCAGATTCCCCAGAATAAGCTTTTGAATCAGAGATCTCAGCACTATGAGAAGTTCCTTTTGGATCGCTTGCCTAGAGAAAGACTTTTTACTTTGACATAGCTGATGGTAGTAGATTGTACATGAGGGAGGTTTAAGCCGTGTGAAATGTCCCGCAAATGGCCTTTGAGCTTGTTTGCTTGCTGTCCGCCTAGGTGCATCAACAAGCTGGCATGCCCCTGTTCTCAGAGCTGAGGCTCGACTAACTCGAAGCAGCGGTTTTTACCTAGCCTGGCATTGCCTGAAGGAGTCTTCGGGTTAGCTTTGCCAAAAGCGGGACTTCAACCTTGCAATCCGTTCCGTTGGAGGTGGACTTGAGACCAACGACGGATTAGAACCTTTCTAGTCCTCTTTATACTCTTTAACCCAAGCTGTATACTTCACGTTTAGTGGAAAACCTCTCCTAGTTGATTTGAATTCGATTAATCGATTGATGAGACGAAATTTCCTGCTCTTGAACGAAGGACTCCTCCCGTACCCCTTTCAACTTCACTAGGGACCTCAGCCCCAACTTCCGCCCTCACTTCAGTGGCTTCGACTTTCTCTTTCAACACTAGCATGAAAAAGCTTGAACACATTGAGCACCCGGTCTTTAGATTTCAAAGCTCAAAACCTGCCCAGGAACAACCGAAACCTCATACGCGCCAGACAGCTGCCATACTGGAAGAACGAATTGACTCGACAAGGAAACCAAGTCAAAGGGTCGCGCCTGACAGCCAAGCCCGTGGAATGGTTGAAGGTAGCTCTCGCTCGCATGTGCGTTCCTCTAGTACTTCCTCAACCTGATCGTTCTGATTGAAGTCCGAACTAATTGGCAAGATATCCTTGCTTCATCCGATCTTCTTCTTCTAGGAGCATCCGATCAAGATCTCCTTCTATTTCGATTTTCCTTTAGAAAAATCTAGACTGTTAAGCATCTCAAACTTCGATTTCAGATTAGTTTGCCATTGAAAGAAAAAAAAGATCAAGAACCAGAAGCGCCTTCAAGCAAGTCTACTGGAATCAAGGATTGAGTCGCTGGTTCACTCCTCCAATCAAGTGGTCCAGCCTGAAAGCCAATCCCCGAGAACCCGACAACTCGGCTAGCCCGGATCCATCTCATAGGCTTCTTTGGTGGCTTGCCCCTTTCGCTACTTTCTTAAGATTGAAATGGAAGTCAAGGAACCTATAGACAAAACGCTGGTTTAGCTCATCTAGATCAAAAAATCTTCCATTGGCAGCCAACAACATCGATTTCAGAGCCTAAAACCAGCAAAGCGAGCAAGTTTAGAAAGGAGGGACTCATTCAACCTGCCCCTTGGATTGCTGAAATCGCTCAATTGAAGCCAAACCGGGTTCCTCGATAGAGTCTATTAAGATGCCAGTCAACGGTTGGCAGGGCTTGTTATGCCCAAAACAAGGCTTTTGATAAAGGATTCTCGGAAGAATTGGCATTTTGCCTTGCCTTTCTTAAAGTTCGAAATTCCTATCCAAGCTGATCCAACTCGGATTTGACTTCATCTCCAACCCCAGAACCAAAAACCTCCCTGGAGCTTGGTCAACCCAGATGAGCTGAGCTACGAAGTTTGGTATTCGTGAGGACGCAGCCTTGTCAGAAAGGGCATTCTCGCTTATCTGTATATGCAAATTTTAGAATTGGGTTACCGCGGCAGAGTTTCAATCGAAATAGTGATTCTTTGGCCAGGTTTGCTTATCCAACCCTCGACTTTAAGGCATCTCATTAGGTCCCTTTCAAAGGCCCTAAAAGGCCTAAACCCGGCCTTGCTACAAGGAACCTAGACAGAAGAACGGAATCGTAGCCTTCAAGCTGACGGACGTCTGAATATCTCATTCATAATCCGACGAGTTAAATGAGAAAGGGGCGCTTTCATAGCTCTAGCTTGCTGCGTCAACTGGCCCTTGGTCATCCTTTCTGTGAAGTAGCTTGTCTCCTCCTGTCTGGTTAATGGGGCTCTCTATTCAAAGATTCAAGAAGTCACTCCGGATGGATAAGTTTCCCTTTCTTTGATTCATTCGCCCTACGTGATCATCTACTTTCTTCCAGTCGAGAAGAGACAGAGCTTCCCCGTCTAGTCGAATAAGTCAAAGCTATTTTGGTCACAGAAATGGGGGTGACAAAAGAAAATCTCAAATCTTAGCCAATCCCTTGTCAGAAGGTAATCTTCCCCAAGAGTTCCAGCTGGAGCGGTCGAACCACCACTTCATCCTCTATCCCAGGTAATCCTTGCACGGGCTACCCTGATATGTTTTCTTCTACCCTATCTTCATTACTGAACTTTGTCTGAATTGTCTTTTTTTAGCTTCTCCTCCTTCGACAGTTCTATCTAATAAATAGTTTGGTTTCACAAACACTTCTACAGAACCCACAGGAGTGTAGGCGTGACAGAATTGACGGAAGCCAAGCAGCGTCAACACGAGTCTGTTGATGACTTTATCACAAAATCCATTTAGTACTATATACCTAAAGGGATTTTTCATTGTCTTCCCTGCTATGCTATGTCTTTGCTTGCTTCTCTTCTATTCTACAGCTCTTCCGTTCTTTCTTTCTTTGCTTGCATCTCTTCTTTGTTCTTTGCTTCTTCCGTTCCTTCTACTCCTCTTTCTTCATAGAATCATAAAAGCGAGGCGATCGGCAGTGAGCAGCAGGAAAGAGTAGTCCATACCGCAAGCAGTACCATAAGCGGTACCACAAGCCGTACGTTCAGCTATTATTATAGGCTGAAAACGGATAAGGCAAGAAAGGATTGCTTAATTATAATGAATATAGTCCCTAAAGACGAGACGGAGTCCAGCTTTCTTTATAGAAGTCAAAGAGCTTCTTCTCACCAGATGGGAACTGAAAGACCTTTCGAACTGAACTTTCTTCCCATAGCCTATGACAGCATTTCCATAGCTCTATGCCTACCGTCTTTCTGGCTCACCCATCATTCGTACTGGTAAGTCAGGACCATATACCTCGGGTGCCTTCTGGTTGGCTTTACAAAAAGACTATTCCCAACCTTTCCTCTATGATGTTCGTCTACTGTGGTTAGGCCTTGTATATTATACAATTCTGACTACCAAGCTAAAGGAAAACCACCTTCTTCCTCTCTTCTTACGAGAGTCTCTATTTATTCAATTAACACAAACTCGTTTTCAAAAAAAAAGGAATCTCTTTCTAGTGGAAAACTTTACCCAGAGGGTTAGGCCCTTCCAAGGCGTCTTATTATGCTCGCATGGATGGTCCTTTTCCTTTTCTTTCTTGTGCCCTCTCCGCTTAGTTAGAGGAGTAGGCTCTCCAGCGTAAACTCCGAATCTGATAAGAGGTTCTCTGTCTTGATGTCTAGTATGGCTAGTCTAGGGCGCTCTCAGTGATCGATCGGTTACGAAAAGCCAGCGCCAAATAGTGCCTCAGGAACCCGTCGGTCAGAGGCCGGTCCCTTCATTCTCATAAAGCCTGGTGAGGAGATCTTTCTCGCTATTGTGTATCCGCAAAGCCCTTTGTCCGCTCTCTCTTATATAAGCGAAAAGTCCGTCGGGGAAGGCCGAGTCTTTTCCTAAACTAAGATTAGTAGAAGGAGCTGTTAGGTATATTTTTCTATCACCGAAGGCTGGAATCACAAGCAGTTATGTCTATGCGGGCGACTTCTGTTCCAGTGGTAGTTGGCTAGGTGAACGGCGGTGGTAGTGAAAAAGAGATTGTTTTTAGGCGGTCTCAGTTGTAAATCACCCCAATGGAGACCTATCTTCGACATCTTCTACCGGGATTCCTGCTTCGATAAACTAGGATGCTTGCCTGATTGATGATTCGGATCCATTGGAAGAGAGGACGGAAGAAGAAAAGAAGGTCTTATTCCCTGGGAAAGTGCCAGTTAGCAGCCTATGAAATGCAGGAAATCTTATTTCTAACTCGGCTGTTGTTGGTTCAGCAAGAGCCTTCGGTACCATGTTTGCAGCTGAGAGCGCTACGGCCTCTACCTCTGCGATGGGACTTCCTCACCCCTTATCAATAGAGTGATTTCATGCCTCCACTTACGCGTTGAGAAAGTATCTTCCACCACACCACTCTTATGTTGAGAAAGTCTGTTCCAATACCTCTTCAGGCAAGAGAATCCCCTTATTTACACGAGAAAAGAGACGAAGCGAGCTCTATATCTATATGGAGCAAGTCCCCTCTTCGATAGGTGGGAAATCGATCTTTCCTATTCCTATTACGTTACGGGATTATGACTAGCAACCTCATTTGCTGAGAGAGCTTTATCAGTCTGCTTTCGAGGAAAGCTATGAACCCTTGCTTTCGATCCTTTCAGTCGAGCGGATTCACCCCTTTCCCGCTGGTATAAAAGAATACAGTTACAAGAGTAAAATTAGAGAGAGAGATGGACAGATCCAATGAACCAATCCTATCTTTTTCGTTAGCTCACTAAGGAAAGTGGCTTGCTTTACGTTAGTAGTTTAGATTGAAATTTTTTCAAGAATAAATGAATTTCTTATTGAAAGATGGTTGTTCGGGATAGCAAATCAGTCTCCAATCGCAGGAACTCTAAAGTCTTCCTCGGCAGCAGCAGGAACGAAGCAGCTCGACCTTGATCCTCACCCTCGGAGGGGAAAGATTAAGAGTCAGAGTTTGAACGTTCATCCCATGTTAGCGAACGTAGGCAACCTCAACCAGCTCAATCTAAGCTTTCTCAGGACTGATCAGTAGGGCAGTTCTGGTTTTCAGTACCGGGGATAGAGACGAAATTGGCTAATTGGATAGATTGAATTGGGAAAGTGCTGTTGCATCTACAAAGAGCAAATCTACCTTTCTTTCTCAAATTGTTCGGAAGGCAGCGGTAGTACGATTTTCTCCGTTCGAGTCTAGGTCTACTGGTGTGTCGTCCTCTGAGTCACTCTCGCAAGCAAAGAAAAAAGGACCTGTACTTCATTTGTTCTTACTATGGAGGCTTCTTACCCTTTAGAACTAAGGTGGGCGGACAAAGCCAACCCAAGAGCACCTCCTACGAACTTCACTATCTGCTTCTAACTAGTTCTAGTTTTTTCCTACACCAGCCTTACGGGTGAACTGAAGTCAATCAATTCAAGATTCAAGCAAGTAGGCCACTAATGCCAACCAACACTATCCTGATGGTAGTACGTACTGACAACCGGCTCATAAACATGCCATTAAACGCTAAGAAAACAGCCTTCTCGTGAAAGTCCCTCAGTGGATTCATTTTTCTTTGTGATCTTTCCGATGAATGTAGATCAGTTCTCTTGTCAAGGAAAGAAATACTAAGTAAAGGCAGACAACGAGGCGAAGATAGCAGACTTGCCTCGAGACAGGAACATAGCATAGGGACATTGCTCCGGACTAGTGTTGTAATTGATTGCAAAAAGCTCCTTCGCTTGGCGAGCTCCTCTTTGCTCCTAGTAGACTACTAGACATATTGTCTACTTTGCTTTTATGGAAGAGCTAAGTCCAAGAAGGGAAGGGCTCTCCAAAGTAAATTGTCAAGCTTTCGAACTCGCCTTGAAGTTTATGAATGATTGCAAGGCTAGCAAGAAGCAGGCTCGCTTATGATCTGCTGAAAGATTACATCAGGTTTTTTTTCATCCCTCACATTCATGAAGCAGATTGTCGAAAAGGGCTTTCTGCAAGCAGGAAAACGACCTTTTTGACGATCCACAGGTTGTAGCTTGACCCCGGTCTCGGGACTTCTTCCCAAGTCACGGAGTCTTTGAAAAAGTTGTAAATAAAAGGAGTATACCCTAAACAATATATATTTTCCAAAGGCAACTAGTTAGTAAGACGGGTGTCAGTACCAAATCCTTAATCAGTAGTTCACTTTAACTACTAGTTAACGCACTACTAAAGCAGAGTAGCCAGCATGCGCACATCATGCCATAGGAGCTCAGAGCTCAGCGAATGGAAGAAGCAGGCAGGGCTAGATAGGGTGGGCTTACTCACTCAAACAACTACTGTAGTAAGTAGCGCCAAAGCGCGTAATAGACTGACTTATAAGCAATTACACGCAATCAACGGATGTTCATGCATTGGCCTTCGATAATGCTTCAATCGACAGTCTCCGGATCTTGTTCGGTTTGGTCTGCTATAGAAGACTTATGACTTAGTGTCAGGACTTGGTTTAGACTATAAGGTGCCAATCCTTGGTCAGCCAAGCGAGGTTTACCCCTCGTATTTATGGGGTGGTGTCTCAGGCACCGATTTCCTTGTCCAGTCACTTGGTCTTGTCCAACCGAAGCAACAGCATTCTCGATAGGCGCCACGGTAGGCAATTCCAATAGTCTAATCCTCGCTTTTTAGCGCTTCTAGAAGCATAAAAGCGTCTGCAAGTGGGTGTATTCTTAGAATTACACGAGATCTTTTGGCAGAAAAGCGGAAACGTCCTTCGTCCTCTTTACACTTAGTTGCTTCAGCCTTCGTCTTTCGGTTTTAGGACTAACTTAGTCTTCTTTCAATAAAAAGGTATTTAGTGAGTGACTCTTTCCGTCTTTAGTTTAGGTTCATTACGGCAGTTGTTAGTTTCCTCTCTTTATCAGTTAATTCGGTATCGTTTATTAATTGCGTATATTAAGGGGAGTCCTTCCCCCAGGTGCGCCTAAAGTCTTATGTTCGATGATCCCTTTCCAAGCCGGGTTAAACAATCAGGCTCGACTAAGAAATCCATGCAAGAGACTCCTCCTAGTAACCATCCCCGAAATCCAGAAAGGTCTTCTTGAAGACATGGCGGGCTTCAAGCTACACTACACCCTTCTTTGCTACCAAATCATAGATCTTCCAGAGAAGACCAAAGCGAATGAGCTCAGTCGATTCGCGTCTGATCCTCCATGATTTATCATAGACTGATGCAGAAAAGAAGTCACTTAAGGAAACATCCGGTGAATTCGCGAGACTCCAGTACCAACCAATGGACGTACCGAAGCAAATCCTTTATCCAGTTCCTGAGCAAAGACCACTCAAGGAAGTCCCGGACTCTTTCTGTTGGAAATAATTCATCAGGAGCCACCTTTCAATCCGAAGGTTTCATCTCTTGTTGAAGGAAGAAGTTAAACCTCGAAGAATTGGAAGCGAAAGCTCAATCTGCCAAGCCACAATTCTAATGGATAGTCATTGTGACCCCAAGGCTTGGTGTACATAGCAAGAACCCGCAACAAGTGACGAGATCTTGTATGACTGAGTTTGACAAGGACCCTATAACCTCCACCCCCTATCCTTACTAAGGTAGAGAACCTTCGTAATGAATGGATTTATTAAAAATATAGTCATCAGACCATATGGATGATGGTAAGCAAGCAAAGAACGAGCAGACATGGCAGAAAAATCCAAGCGTCCACTCACCCTTGACACAAAAGCGCTTAGCAAACAAAAAAGCACCAGTGTCAGAAATAAGAGATTTTTTAGTTTCAATTTGAACTCCTAATTTCTGAAGACACTGAAAATAAACTTAAAAAACTTGCGCATCAGCGATGACAACATCATCACCGAGCACATTGATTGGGGCACATCCACTACACTAAAGTGGCTTTTGAACGAGACTTACCTTACTGGCTTAGGGGCAGTTGCTACTCAAATGGGTGTACCCGGAACGGGGTCTAAATGGATCTGCTATAGCTACTCGATCTCGATCAAATGGCTCTGGATCTGTCTCTACATCTGGAGTATCCATAACAGGATATGGAACTCAATATCGATCTGAAACTGGAAGGGATGCTATTGGTGCCAGATTCGGTCCCTTTATCGGCGTTCTGGCCCTTTCTAAGTTGGTAAGTACCTCACAACTGTGGGCTTACGCCTTATGGTTAATGTTGGGAGAAGACCAGAGTCCAAAGCCGACCCAATGAAGGGTTCCAAACCTTGACTCGTTCAGGGATCCCAACCATTATCCCGTCGTTTCACCATCGAGCTATTAAAGATCGACGGGATCCAAGGCTTGTTAAGTTTTCTTGTTCACTGTTTAGTTTATCAAACATAATCTTAGTTTTGCCGTCCGGAAGAAAGATTCCTCCGACCACTATACATGTGAAAGGTTATAAGCTGGGGCCAGCTTGTGTTAAGATTTTGAGACACTTATGGTGTCTGCGTCTGAGATACTCCTGGCTTATTGCCCTGGTTATACCCGATTGCCTTTTTAATGAGGCTTTCGGTATCGACCTACCTGGTCTTCCGGTCCCAACACCTACAAGAACCCGTTAAGGGAGCCCTCTTAGGTAAGGGGGCGTGGATCGTTCCATTCAATTGATTCAAGGAAACTGTCTGTCCTTCATAGTTTACCTATTGATGCGACAGCAATTTTCACCTTAGTGAAGCCTTAGTCCTTGGCTGAGATTGGCCACGTTTGGTTTGACGACCAACTTGTTTATCCAGCTAGCTTTTCTCCGTGGTAAAAAAATTCTATTTGTGAGTCGGCTCGGCTACTCTTTTTTTGAAAGGTAAGGTGGGGCCTTCAAGGCATTATCAAAAAGAATGCCTATCTATACTATAAAGCGCTGAGTTGAAGAGGGAACAAGTCCCACAGAGAGATGCTAAGTGGGAGAAAGAGTAAAATTACAATCTCTTTTGGAATGGAAGACCCCCATCCACTGACTATAAGACTGCAGCCTAACACCCAAGTTAGCCTGACGATCAGCTAAATAAGTCCCTTCCCTCTTCACATGATGAATTTTAACTCAACATATATTGAGAAATTTTTTTTTCTCAGTATAAAAAAGCATAGGCGCCAAGGTTATTGATTATTACCATTCGCCCATCTTGTTTGATATGATGACTTGAAAAGAATCAATAGTTTGGACAAAACTATGGCCATGCAGGAGAGTTTCTGCTTCTGCAAAGGTTGCATCTTTAATCCCCGGAGGGGATCTGTTCAATTCCACATGACAGCACCATTCCCATCTTTTATGACCCCACCATAATCCGAATTCCCAGAATAGCCTTCCCTACTCCTTCAAAGTAAAGTGCATCTTGATGTGATTTGAAGAGGAAATTGCCACAAGATTGAGATAGATATGTTTGAATTTCCATTAAAAAAAAAGTAATGCAATAAGACCTCCTTATCTTCATCCTTACTAGCATCCCATACAACAAATCCATTTTTTATGGTATCGATTTTTTCAATCACCTTAATGAAGGAGGTGGACTTCAACCAAGTCAGCCCCTCTTATGAAGTGGCTATGGAGATTTCCAAAGGAAAATAAAAAGCCGTGGTGCTCACATTTAGCTGCTAAGTACCTCTCCAATGGCAAAAAATGGATTGACCAACCCACCTCTTAAATATCCTGCATCTAGAAAGGTATTATCTCAACTTCTCTGGCTTGCTTAAAAAAAATTTTGGCCTGCGGTAATGGTTTCAGGATTTCATCTCCTAAATTCTTTTTTTCTATGAAAGCAAGAGATGGAAAGTGTTGTTCTAAATTCTCCCTCATTCCACTCGTCCAGCCCTCTTCACGAACTTGTACAATCGATGCCACAGAGATAGCCAACTCTATTATCAAAGAAATAAGGAAAAGGGCGACGATTTGGCACCAGATATCCGGAGGTGTGGAAAGAGCAGCTGTGAGAAGCGGAAAAACCATCAAAAAACGACGATTGTTCGTGGAGGTTTCCACAGAAAGAGCCCTTGGTTCTGGCAAACAGATCACAATTACAGGTACCTGGGAGCATACCGATGGAATGAACGAAATACGAACAGTTAACATAATATGGTCATAGATCTTAGGTTGTAACTTGATCATGAGCGAATTTGTTGATGTTGCACCCATGAAGTATGGAAAGTGCCAAACATTGGGAACTACCCGGGAAAGAGTTAGGAACAGGAAAAAGAAGAAGCGAGAACCACTTAAATGGAGGAATCGATTGTATTTTGTCCTTTGTTCCCCATAGCAACTGGGGATAAAAAAGCACCAAATTTGATGACTTATTAAGGGAAAGACGAAGTAAGAGCATGCTATTGAAGACGTTGCAACATATGTCGGGGAGGCCTCCGTTGATTGTGTACAAACAAAATACGAGTCCAAGGGCAGGGTAAGAAAGGGTTTAGCTAATGGAGATATTAACTCTTCCGGGAACCAGTAACGCGTAAACCATGTCAAACCAAGACCGATCAATATCCGAACGGAACGGATTCGAACTTCTCCTAGAATAGTTTCCGGTGCGAAATGAAATTAATAGGATATATGAGTAATTCAAAGGATAAATAGAAAGATAGGATTCGATTCATTTTTTGAAGAATAAATAACACGTCCCCTCCGTTAGCAAGTCGTCTTGGTATTGGATTCGCTCTTCTGGTAGCATGAACATGAATTAGATTCTATTCGTCTTCTTTATTCTTAAGAGAAATCCCCCACCCGAACCATTCTTAAGACCGCCAAGCCCTCTCGAATGAGTTCTACTATAGAAGCTTTCAACGTAGACCCGGGTACAAATCTTTCACTCACTGAGAAGTGAAAACCTGTGACTAGATCGTCCTGAAGACGGATGCGACGGGAAGAAGTGGCATTTGGAAGTGTTGCTGACTTAACATTTAGGTTTCGGCATAACAAAGCTTGCACTGTCTTTTCGCACTTAGGCGCACAGCGTGCCATTGGTAATGATTCTACTACGGTGCCACAAATTCGCAAGCTGATCCTAAGTAATCGTTGTTGTTCATTGGATTCCGGAGGAACTACTTCGTTAGGATTGGGGAATTGCTGCGATTCTTCCTGAATAGCCTGGATTCTCCCGTCGAGAGTCACTTTGAAAGTATTACCTAAACTCTTCCGACTGAATATGATAAAGCCTATAAAACAACGAGCTACTATCATTTCTTCATTATAGATTGAGATCTTCTTCGAACTTGATGCACAAATAGATAGAATAGCAGCAAATAGCATCTTTCTAGCCTGCATATTCGTGGAACTCAATCTCATTTAGAAAAGAAAACTTATCTCTTTCAGCAATTGAACGGGAAAGAAAGAGAAAAAATAATAAAAGAAAGAAGAAAAAGAGAAAGAAGAAAGCTCCATAACAATAAGAAAGCACAGCGATTAAGCCTTAACATTTAATATACACCGTTATATTATATACGATAAAAGTAGAAGAGAACTTCGTATTTTGCTAACTCTCTAGGAGTCATCTTTAACCTTGAATGCTATTAATAGATTCTACAGCAATAGTACCTCGGACTCGGAAAGTAATAACGAAAATGGCTAACCCAATAGCAGATTCTGCAGCTGCCACCGTTGGAACCAATGAAGCAAATGATTGACCCATCATATCATCTGAAGAAACGGAAAATACCAAAAAGTTCGAATTCACAGCTAATAACATTGATTCAATTGGCATTGACATAATAGGAATATTTCGTCTATTAAGGAGGATTCCCCGAATACCTGAAATAGAGATGATCATAGAAAATGTGAAATATTTGATAGGATCCGTTTCGGGAACGTAGAATGTAAGAGAAATTCAAATGATAAAAAAGAATAGAATACGTCAGGAAACATAAGCAAAAGAAAGACTATCCTCCAAGAAATTTTATAACTTGGAGAAAGTATTAACTTTTTGTGTTATTACAGATGAGATCTAAATAGATTTGGTTTAGCCCCAAAATCTTTTCGGGAAGAGTCTCATCAATTTTAACAAAAAGTTCTACTATGTCTTTTACATTGATTTCTTTCGGTAAGGTTTCAGCTCCATTATAGTCATAAAAAAGCATTTCTAGTTTTTTTTCTGTTTTCTGCTTGACTTTCTGTAGAGTTAATTCATGCAGACTATCGAAAGTAATTTTTCGTTCTAGGGCTTGTCCAGCCTTAAAAGCACCAAAAAGTGCTAGTGATGAAAGGATTAGCCCTAGCCCGAGTGAAATTATGTTTTCCTGGATAAACTTGTCCATGATAAAATGTGACTTCTGTAGTTCCGCTTCTTGCTCTAAAAAAGAAGAAAGACTTGTCGAAAATCGCCTTGGTCCAACCAAGAAAAGACATGGGAGTTGATGGGCGGCCGAGTTAAGTAAAGACTGACTACCGAGTTATTTACAACCACCCTCACTGCACACTTTCTATATATCTGTCTTTATTATCGGCTGCATGCTATCGGAGATAGAGCAATGGGAGGTTCAGTCTTACCGCGCACCGCACTCAATTCAATGATAAAGCAATACGAATCTCTTTCTCTTTCTATATGAAATTTCGGGGTCGGGTCCGACTACGAAAAATGTATACAAATGCAAGGATGCACCCCCTTTTTCTGAAGCTGAAGTGTTCCACTCATTCTGCCTTAGAGCCTGTTTGAGTCTCAGTGGAAGCTGACTTCGATGGCAAGACCAACACGGGGCCAGGCCAGATGATTAGCGTTGGATAGGTTTCCTTCCGCCCTACCCTGGAGTGAACTATGGAAACGAAAGCTCGTGCTGCTGCAAATTCCCTAGTGGTTAGACAGTCGAGTTAGTTAGAGCCCTTACTTTATCCGGACGTCCATCTAGAATTCCTAAATTCTTTCCTGGGCTTGATTATCCCAGTAATCCTGCACTGGAACGATCCTATGGTGTGTAAGATATAGCTTATGAATCTGAGTTATCTTTTTCCAGTCCCTTAGGGAACTTTGTTTGGCTGGTGTTAGCTTTCTCTTTATCTCTTGAGTGAAGGAAGCTTTCTTTTTCTGGTCTTTTTGGATTGTCTTTTTTTCACAGTGCATCACGGTAGCTCGGTTATGCCTTTTCCGCATGCCCCTACTAAACTTCCCCATGCCCTTACCACCAACAGCCCGACAGTGGCAAGAGCGCATCGGAAGTGGGATAGAGCTAATTATGAGATCGAATGTCTCTCATTGTGGTATTGATTTAAAGCTCGTACAATCAATGATTATGGGTTGGTATGGTAGTCATCTTGATCTCTTCTCTGTTTATCTTAGTTGAATGAATGGATCGGGCAAAGACACATCTTTCTTAAAAGAATAAAGATTCAAGATCTCACCTCTCTCTATGAATTATCTCCTGCAGACAATGCTTCTTAGTCGTTTCCCTTAAGTCGGTAAGTGAAAGAAGAATTAGGTTTAAGTTCAATCACCATTGATTGTTATATCGACTAAGGGTTCTAGCATGAAAAGTCTTTAAAGTGCGGTTTCATCTTTTTTATTTAAAGAGTTGACCTCTAATTCATGTTGCTTACCACCTTGGGTTAGTTCAGTTCCTCCTTAGTCATGGTGTACGAGCGATCGTCATACTCTTGCTCCTAGTAAAAGACTAAGTTCAGCTGTAATCGTATTTTCTTAAGCCCTATCTTTGTATCAAAACCTTTACTTCACAATACTTCAATACTAGAACTTGCCTTAGACATACGGGGCCTACTACCTATGGGCGAAATCACTAAAGCTCATTTCGAATAAGGTTAGGTATTGAAACGAAAGACCCATTATGAAAGTAAAGTACCAGACAAGCACTCAAAAAATCAATTAAGAAAAGAAGCAATAGGGATTTAGGTTTCAAGAAGTGAATGTGAATAACGCTTTCAAAAGAATCGGAAGTAAGGTTTCTAATGTTCATTGCGACCCTGGTGCGTGCCAATCCTTCAAGTGGTGATCTGGCATCGTGAGCAGAAGTCGATAGAGGAACTCGCAGCGTCTTTTGCGACATCAAGTTGTCCTTCGGTCTCTTTCTTGTTCTATTACTTGGCACTCTTTCCTGCCTGGTATAAGAACAGCATAGAGAAAGCCTAGTTTTTCAGTGATAAGAAAGCCAGTAACCTCTTTGTATTCAATTCCCTTAGGGAAGGTCCTGAGGAAGATGTATCTAATAGTATATTGGGTGGATAGCAGGCATACCTTTAATAACGTGTCTACCTGTAATAGGGCTATAACGTGACTAACGGGACTAGGACTCTCAGGTCTCCCAATACCCGTACCAAATCTTAATACGGTTCTATCGGTAAGACGATTATGGAAGTCACAAACGGGATACTTTTTTATAATATAAGAAAGATTCTCTTTTTCAGATACTTTATATTCCAATATGCGAAAGATCAGTAAGAAGTTTATCAAAAAGACGTAATGAAAGACTTGGGGGCTACTAATATACGTTAGAAAAAACTCAGTTGGAGTTTCTTTTTGCCCTTCCTGGCCAGCCAGTTGTTAATCAGTCCTAAGACAGTATTTCCCAGTGGCATTCCCGGCCCAGTATAAGTCTTTTTCCCATATTCTTAGTGTGGGAGTTCCCCAGGCGAGAAGGAGGAATTGATAGGGCCATTGCTGTTTGGATTGCAGCCATAAGCGTTGCCGTAGCGCTTGCCGTCGCCGCGGCAAGAATAAAAAGTAGTTCAGTTTGAAGTGAAGAAGGCGGATCTAATGTGTGTGCACCTTTCTATTTATTTTCCAAGGGCGCCACCAAAAGTTCTTGTTCTGTCTTGTTTCGTGTCTTGTGCCAAGTTCCTTGTTTCTCTAAGTTGGTTGCCGGATGGATTTTGTCAAAACGATTGGCTGAATTAATGTTAGAAAGGACCATTCTGGCCCAGAGCAGAGGCTAATCCCCGAAAATTCTCTTAACTTCAAATTAGGTGGGAGTCACGTCACATGCTGCAGCTAAAACCCCGAAAAAAGGCAGAGCGCTGAGGGTGCTGTGAGAAAGAGAAGAAGGGGACACAACGCGTTTATGATTCCAGCCGCGAGAAGACGAACTAGTACAAGGAATGCAAGAATGAAATTCAAACTAAAGAAGCTTAAGTGCAGGTGGTTGAAATCAAAAAACCACATCCCGACCCCGCCAATAGGCCCGGACTTTTTGGCGGAAGTAGACTTCCCGCAGGCGCAGCCAATGGATTCCGCGGATATTTTGCGCGAAAAATCTGCTATAATTCTACAATCATTTTTCAAAGAAATGGATCGTGATCAATTTACGTAGAGATATCGTAAGGGAACGAGCGAAGAAGGTATGAGGTATGAAGCAACTGACAAGTTTAGGGTGGACGAGGAGATTAGACAAGGCAATGATAACTGGCTTCGAGAAAAGGCTTTCTCATGCCATTGCCATTTTGAATCTCCTTTCTTGTACCCTTTGTGTCTGGAAAGACAGATTTTTCCTTTCAAAGTCAGCTTTTGACAATGGGAAAAAAGAAATGAATTAAAAGTAGAAGGTTATTTGACCTCACTTTTTTACAAAATAAGAATATAGAGTTAAACCGAGATTGTTAATACTTTCTTCTCAATGGACATGGACCTTTCATGATTGGACTCTTGCTAACTTAAGAGGTAGCTTTGGCTTGTTTGAAGAATTTCAGTGGCCAGTTCGGGCTAGCGAGTTGGATGATCTGGAATTGGCGAAACAAGTATCTATTTGAGGAGAGAAAGATTAGGCTATTTCGTAGGTGAAGGGAAAGAATCATGTCTGACGCCTAAGCCGCCCTTCTGCTGCTTTCCTCGCTCCCTCAGTCTGATTGAAGCTCTCGAGCCCGTTCCGAAAGGTTCTTCCCTTTTTTTACAAAGCCTGCTTCGTTGCATTCCCTTTCCACTGTCTAGTTCCGATTTGCTTTCGCCCTTAGCTTGCCACTTGGAGGCCAGGTACTACTCTAGGAGTCTTGCTGGCCCGATTGACCATGATGCTCGAGGAATGGCAAAACCAAAGATAAGAGGAAGGGCTTTGTAGGAGTTGGGCAAGCTGCCCTTGAATTGAACAGCCAAGATAGCGTGTGTGATCCATTAGTAATATGCCGTACTCTTATTAGCAGACTTACCCGCCTTCTCCTTTCTCTTAGATCTCTTAGAAATATAAGAAAAAGATGCCCCTGTGGCCGAGAAATTTTCTTTCTTTGTTGCCTGGGGCGACATAAACCGATTCGGCAGCGGGAGTGGTACCACCTAAAAAAGACTCTGTGGCACCCTACTCTTAGTAGGAGAAAACATCCAGTAAAGAAAGAGATTTCGTTTGTTCTACCACTGAGTCAAATAATGACTTGAAGTTAGACCATTCGACTAGGAGATAATTTTTTATTTGACAGCGGGTACTCTCTCTAGTTATGAGTCTGGTCCCATGCGGACCGACCGGTCTCACTCTTCAAAACCGTCACATTCTTATGAAGCGAAAAGCCTATAACCTTCTCCGCGCTAACTAGTTGCTTAAACTGAAAGCGAGTACTTTCCTTCCCCTTCTAGTCCTAGGGAAGAAAGCTTTTCATCGACAATGGGTCAGGACTTCGTAAGTTTTTTTTGAAGCTAGAAAAGGGAAAGCAAAGAGCGGGGAAAGACTTTTCTCCTTGACGCGGGATGCTTAATGGACATGGAGCGGCGAGACTCCGAGTCAGGTTGACATCTCTCAAACAAAAGACCAAGATTGAGAAAGTGATCGGTTTTTCTCTTCATATGCTCGCGAATTGGATTTGAACCAATATCG
>MKEJ01099351.1:0-10851 GCA_001753735.1 Embelia ribes | reverse complement strand
CCACAGTACTACTACCCACCACCACCACCTCTACCAATGCCATCATACTATAATAGCCATTATAGAAGTGTAGAAGAGGACCTTAACTCTTGTGCAATTTGCTAGGTTTTAGATTTTCATGATAGTCAATCACAGTGGGTGGTAGCTAAGTGGCAAAAACAGTATGGGAAAACTCCCCATGGAGCACTAGGTAAAGGGTTTGCCTATGTTTCGCAATAGTTGGCCATTGGCGTAAAAAAGTGTTATGGTCTCGGGGTGGTGCCTAAGTCATTGCGCCTCAATCTTGAGATTATATAGCAGGGGAAGAAAGGCTTGAGAGATTGACACGTCGGTCGCCCCTTCTCTCCCATTTACTTATAAAAGAAAGATTTCTCACAATCAAATTTTTTTTCGTCTGCGACGAGGCTTCATCCCTTCAAATCTCATATGGAAGTGTTAATATTAGACACTGCCAAGTCACATAATCCTTCATTGATAGGAAATGCTTACGCTCCCAATACTCGCTCTTGCTTCCACAGATTTTTGGCTTATAGGTATAACGCTCTCACGTTTCTATTCTCGCATTGCGATCTGGTGACTTAGAGATGACGTATGAGCTAGTAAACTGCTAGCTGGCTATTACATCTCTAATGAAGATAGAAAGAATGAAAAGAAAAGAAGGTATTTAGTTTCATAGTCATTAGGAGTAATGGTAACTCAACATAGAGATTTTTGTGTATAGAAGGTATTCATTCATTTATGAGTTATGCAAGTTTCTTTTGTTTTCCGTTTTATTTTTTCTCTTTTTGATAATCGAAAGGGCGAAATGGCAGTGACCATTGAACACAAGCCTATTGTACCTATTCAGATTACCCAGCTATTACGGCAAAAAGTTCCAACAAACTGTTAAGGAAGAAAGATGATGGGTTTCACCACGCCATCTCAGCAACTATCGCGGTGGTATTGTTTCAAAAATATTATGCGAGTTTTGATATGCCTAAACTCTCTTTGCAGTGAGCATGAGTTTGGGTGTCGTATCACTTGGGAGAATTTGTTGTTGTGCGGTAAAATTAAGCGATTACATTACACAGTTTTTGTCTCCATACATTACGACGCAACCAAACTTCCTTGATTGCATGCCATTTGGAGGAGTTCCAATGCAATGCAACTCAATGCCTCCAATTGAGAACCTCATGTACCATAATTTTACCCTTTCGTTCAGAGAGAGTGTTTCCAGTGTTCAAACCCTTGACACATACTATAGTCAGTGCGCAACAAAAACAATTCGTTCAACCATTTTTTAAGGAAAAAAATGATACACGAATAGAAACTTTGTACATAGCGTAGGAAATTACATGGTCGATTAAGAGTAAAGATGGTCGTTGGTCCATTGCCTCATCTACAACAACTTAAACTATTATTGATGTTTAGGCAACATGAGGAATGTCTCAGAACAAAACATTTTGCAACAAAATTGAGTTTAGTTTTTGTTTATACCTTTTATCATAAAATCTTGTTGTAGGATACGATAGGTTCACTAGGAATGTTTCATACTAAACCCTGAGCTTCTACAACAAAAAATATTGAGTTTTTTTTGGTAACTTATTGATTTTTGAACCCTGTTGTAGGATAAAGTGTCATCTCAGTTAATCTAACAATGACAGATTAAAGTGACAAGCCATATGTTTCCAAACATCAGATAACAAAAGATAAAAGGACGGCAATTGCGCAACAGTTTTTAAGCAGTTCATGTTTTTTGGAACCAAAGCTTCAAAGTAGACAACTTCTGGAAGTAAAATTCATACAATTGATGGTTTATTGCATAAGCGAAAATTAGGAGGTGTCGCTCTACTCGTCACAAATCTAGTCTGGGAAGCACGGATACTCCAAAATGAGCGCCGCACCTTTGCGAACTGAGATTCTCCTTGGACGCTATTGAACATGTGTAGACATGTCATGGCGTATCCGAAATGCCAATAAAACATTTTAATTTTGGATTCATCTTAGACACGCAAAAGACTCACCAAGGACACGCCAATTACACAACGCATGTCAAGTTGCCATTTTTGTTTTAACTTTAGGGGTCAATTTATCTAAGATCATATACTTACATGACTAAATGTTTAAACACAAAAGAACTTAAAAGACCCAAGCCCTCTCAATTGATACCCTTTGCGATATGCGAGTCCCACGATCGGCAACTCCCACAACTGGCAACAAACTCCTCTCATCTTCCCCTTTGATTTAAAATTTGATAGATTTATATCTAATACTTTCCTAATTGATTTTGTTTTTCCTGTTTGCTCGTACAATGTTATTGTTGTGTAGCTAGTGTATATATGCATTTACATAAATCACATACTTCCATACTTATTCCTTTCTATCTTTTGATTAATTTAGGCAGGCATAGAAAATAAGATATATAATATGAAGATCTAAAACAAGTAATTCATTGAAACAAGATATGAGGTAAAAATTTTCTATTTTTTCTTGTATTTGTTGTGTTAAATATGCTTATAGGGAGTGTCCTTTTCGTTCGTATATGTTATACATTAATTGCTTTTCAAAGTTATTTTATTTAAGAAAGTATAAAAATTAAAAAATGACGAGTCCTTCCCGTATCCGCTCCTGGCTTTTTTTTTTAAATTGTCATATCTTTATCCGTATCCGCATCCGAACCTGTATCTAGGGGTGTAAACGAGCTGAGCCGAGCCTGGTGTTATTCAAACTCAAGTTCGCCTGGGTTGTTAGCGAGTTTGGCTCTCCATGAGCCTAAATCATTCAGCTCTAGTTCTAACTCTCTCTTAGTATCTAGAGATCGAGTCAGCTCTTTTAGTTACAGTTAAAACTTATACTAAAATATATCTAAAGGGTCTTCTCTCTTGTACAACAAATGTGAGAGAAATAAGAATCTCCATATTGTTTTATATATCTGTGTAGCTTAGACTAATATATATATATATTTGACATTAGACTAAATTAATTTTTTTCTTATTCCTAACATATTATATATTTAATGTATATATAAATATATATGTACATATATATAAGTCAAACTCTCGAGTTAATGAGCCGAGTTTTACCGAGTTCTAGTTCGGCTCCTTTGCTAAATGAACTCTAAAATTTGGTTCTTTCTCGTATCTTTTATCAAACGAACCGAGCCACTTAATAAACCACTCTCGAGCGGTTCTCGAATGACTCTGTTCATTTACACTCTTACTAGCAGGGTTTTTGTTTTCAATACCACGAAAGTCTCATCAAATTTTAAAATTTTCCGAACCTACAAAGAACCGTTGCTAGGAAAAATGGAATTTTCAGTTTCTGTTCTTTTTCTCCTTGTTTTTACTAAGAACAATGCTTTCATTGTTTATTTATAATTTCATTTCATTACCCTTTTTTATTCTAAACCGATATCCTGAGTCTCAACACCAAGTCCTCCTCGTGAAAGTTACCCATAATTTACGCAAGATCGCTAGCAAGTTTTTAAATTTTCAAAAACCAGAAAACAGTTTTTAAATCATACTGTTTTCGACTACTAAGATCACTTTCATTGCCATTTAGACCAAAGTTTGATTTGTACCTTAGTTTTTGGCGCAAGACCAGCCATCAGAGCTGCAGCGGCGTTGCCGGCATTGTTCTCTTCAATGAAAGAGATCGTCGAGTTGATAACCAACAAGCAAAAGATTCCCACGAAATCTTGCCAGTCCGGGGGCTTCCCGTCCCCATTAGCAAGCGCAATCGCCATGATGGCAGCAGCCTCCATCACCCATGAGAGCGGGTTCCACATAAACCCGAGAAACTTGAGCAACTTGCTTTCCTGTTTTCAGAAACACAATTTCAAAAATATCAGAACATGTCAAAAGTGTTGCCTAAACACTGATTAGCCAATATAAGGGGGTAAAACTGACCTTTTTCTCTTCCAATTTGTTCGGTCCGAAGATCTGAAGCCTGTTGGAACCTTCGTCGGCGCTTAACCCCTCTCGGGTACATTTCAGCTGCTCAAAAACCTCCTCAATCGGGATTTTCTCCTGCAAATTATAAATTATACAACAAATTGAGTTTAAATGTTTAATAGTGTATTTTAGTTGGCCTACTTACACATTAAATAAATTGATGTTACATTTCATTAGAGTAGGAAAAACTAAAGTTCTAATTAGAAAAGAGGACATGACCTTATGGGCACGTCTTGAAAATATTATCACGTTTTTGTTTTAGTCAACCATAATTAGTCATCGATTGCTCCATTAATCCTTTTCATAAACCTCTTTAGTCAACTTTGATGATAGATAATCACTAGTTAATATTTCCTTCATCTACAAATAATTGATACAATCAAACTAACACACAATCTTAGACAAAAATAAAAAAATATTTTTTTTTAAATTTGAATGACATATATATACCTACGCTATTCCTATTAAGTTTTTTCTTTTTCTTATGCCTATTGATCATATCTGAGTTAAAATTATTAATGGGTGGTACTTAGTATTGATTTAATATAAGAAAAAATGAGTGTGCTAAATATTTTTGGACACTCTAAAAAATGATTTGTACCACTTATTTGTGAACGGAACATCATTTATTTGTGAACGGAGGGAGTATTTTTTTATTCAATAACAGTTTCCAAAATGACTAAAAAACTAAAACCATATATGATTGTACGGAAAGTGTAAAACATAGGCATATCATTAACTTCCATCAATTCGGCCAATGAAAGATTACTTCAATTATATATATGGTATCGAACGACAATAGTTTGAGCATACTAACTAGGCTTGTATTCACTCTAATTTTCCACCACCTCTCTATTATGGAAATAGAGCAAAGGGACTTTAGCTAATTGATATGCAACTATGCAAGCTAATGAATTTAGCCATTTGGCAAGGTAGGTATGTCTCAAAAGTGTATAATTGTGCGACTCGACGTGTGTATTTCTCCTCATCCACTCTTCTCGCTATGTGGCATCTATGCCAAAGGAAGACGATTGAGGTGGCGCCGGATCGGAAGGCTACTAACTGGGCCTCACTTACCCATTGATGAAACGGTGGATGTTCTTGCACGAACATGTAGATCATGGTTAACAAAGGAGTTGTTCGGGATCTTCTGATTCCACACCATTCTTGGTTGGAAACAAAAAGCCTTGTTTTATTTAAGTACGAGTTTCACTATATGTATATAATCAACATGTTCGAGGAGAGACAATGCTGTATTATCTCATTCTCACCTCATCACCAGCTAAGTAAACATTAGTGCAAACGAGTGCTAATGTCTTGTTCAGCTAAACTTTCTTTGCCATGAATTTTAACTATCACTTTTTACAGTCTTTTTCAGGGATAATGACCGTCATCAAAATGATTCTTTATAGTTAAAAAAGGACATATTATATGTTGTATGTGTTTGTTTTTGACAAATTTTACATAAGCGTGGCCGTCAATCGTTATTAAGGCATTATTCAATTGAAAAGAACCTAAATTAAATCAATTAGTTTGACAAAATCCACCATATGTGCTAACTATTGCTATCGTCTCTTATAATTACGTAACGCCGTTATATAAAAATTTTGGCTAACACCACTACCATTACGGGCCAATATATAAGCAGAATAAAATTCTCGTCCGTGTAGGCCGAAACCATTACGTATCAGCTGTTACGTCATCGTATCGGTCCGTATATGCCATTACAGGCTGTTACGTCATCGTATCGGTCCGTATATGCCGTTACAGGCCGTTACGGACAATTATAGAATAAAAAATCAACAAATATTTTTTGTAAAGATAAAAAAAATTTGTGACTCCGATTTCCGTTACCATTATGCTATGGTTGTTAAGGTCTGAAATCATTTGTCACGCCCCAAATTTTCCCATGAAAACTCGGAGACGTGAGATTGAATAGTGATAAATAGAAATTAATAAAGTAAATGAAATCAATAAATAACGATAATGAATATGAAAATAGGTCAAATATAATCTATTCGTAATCCTACGATCCCCATATACAACAAACTCTTAATATATGTACATATCGTCCAAAATAATAATTATAACATTTATGGTGGCAGCTGCAGTCCACCTCCAAAGTACATATACATACGCAACGGAAATAAAAAGTAAGAAAATCAGTGCCAACACTACATAAAAGAAAGTTTAAGCTAAATGCTTGACAAAAATAAATATACATAATCAAACTCTGTTACATCCTATGACCACTAAAAATATACATGTACAATAGTGTACGACTATAAAATAAAACTATCAATCTTCGAGTTCATGCTATGATTGCTCGTTCTTAGCCTCCAAACCTGTAGCAATATAATGTTGATATAGGAAAAAGAGAAAAGTAAAACGGGTCAGATGGTCGATCAATAATGATATATGAGACTATGGAGTCTCGATAACATGTATATGTTAAGGCAAAAATAAAGTATGAACATACTATGGAAATAAGTAAATGAACATACTAAACTACGAATAATCATGTAAGGTAAACATGAACAAGCTACGAATTCTACGAATGTAATCATGTGAATGCTCATATATAATGATGAGTGCATGATACCAATGAATGCTATGACAAGGACCACGACAACGACAACGACTAAAGGTGAGACTAATATCTTTACAAGTTCTTGAAAAATGCTAAAGTCCGCCACCGAGTACCTAGCCTTCTTTATTCCACCACCGAGTATGATGCAAGTAATGGATGTATCATAAATCTGGTTTTCTGCTTTTAATTGTGAGATTGTATGACCTCAATTGCTTCTACGAATTTTATAAAGGTGATACTATGCATCCCGAAAAAAATAGAAAATGACTCAATTTTCTATTTATGCAAATGCCATGAAATAACACCATGAAACAACGAATTCATGATATTCATGCCTTTCGGATTCCATGAATGGCTATGCCTTTATTCTATGATAGGCATGCCCATAACCTCCAAAAACTATGTTATTCTATGTATTTAATCATAGAAGGTTTAAGAATATCACCAAATGCCTCCAACTACGAATCCATGGCTACAGATCATAATATAATAAGTATAGGTCATGTAATCATGCCACGATGTGTTCCACAATAATAATATTAATGATACATTATTAATTCTACGATATGCCACGAATATCATGATAAAATGAGTGCAATCACATATCATCTTTTAACGTTCCAAAATTACGGGTAAATTTTTTTCGTGTTACTAAATAATATTATACGGATTATAATATTTTTCTTCTAGTGTATACATCGTATACTAGTGTTTGAAATTGATGAACAATTTTGCATGATCGTGATTTGGCCTCGGGAAAGGATTAAACGTGGAAACGCAAGTTGTATTTGTGACAATAGTTTGATTTTTTTGGCAATATCTAGAAAACTATAACGCCGATTGAGGCTTACAATATAGCGTCGAAAAGTTATTTCATATATTTGTGACTTTTATGTTTTGCCTAAAAATTAATTTGAAGCGTAGAATGGTCAAAAAGTGGCTCAAAGTATTCAACAAAAAAGTATCAGGAGGCATAATACCAGTTTTGTATTTCGGCAATATCTCTCAAACCGTAACTCTGATTTAATCCTACGAAATATCTTTGGAAAGAGGATTCCATTATCTATAATTTTCGTATTTTTGATGAAAAGCTAATTTGAAGATTAAAGTAGTCAGCCCGAAATGATCGGGCCAGTGCAGTTAGCATATAACCATGGCCCTACTGTTTTAATTGAATATAAAAATATATTTTAAACATATTTTGTCAGAAAACCCAGCAACAAACTGCAGAGGAAGAGGAGAAGAGAGGGAAAGGAGAGATAAGCTCAATTTTCGACGAGTTCGGGACCTCGTCGATAAAAAATAAATACGTATTCAAACTATACGTCATACGATGATCATTTTAACGTAAGTTTCTTTGCCTATAACTCGTTTATTTTTTCTCGGATTGCGTGCCAAGTTCGTTTGTCGAAATAAAGTGGATGAACGTGTTCATTACATCTCGTAGATCATTTCTATATATAGGTTCGATATGATCTGAGGCCCGTAAATTGATCATTTTGGAGTTCGAAGTTTCGGGAGCTTCGGGGGTTTTTGGGCGATTTTATCTAGTTTCGCTCATCAGTTGGCTTCGAGGTATGTACATTTCATTTCATGGCAAAATAGATATATAATTAGATTATACATATATATAATTAGATTATGCGCACGCACGCACACACACACACACACACATACACATATCGTGGCAAAATAGAAATATCTATTCAAGGTATACGAACTGGACATTGTAGCGCCTTCGTGTTAGAGATGTGATCTTCGTATTGGCGTTATGGCGTATTCATAGCGTTTGAGACGCACTCGTGATACTTGTGATGCGTTTGTGGCATCCGGAGTCTACATGGCGTACTATAGTGTTGATTTCTACTTTCATGGTTCATATATATATACATACATTGTAGCCTACCTATGTATATAGTTATATCCATAGTCATAGCATTTGTGCTGGTGTTGTGGCACATTCGTGTTGGTGTTGTGGCGCATTCATGTTGGTATCGCAGGCATTCGTGGTGTTGATGGCGTATCCGTGGCAGATGATTACGAAACAACGGAACTACTACGAACGTGGATATATTTATATAGATGTATATATGAAAGTTATATATGTCTATACGAGGAAATGTACATATATGAGAGATATATGTACGAGTAGAGATATACATATATGAGAGATATATGTACGAGTGGACATATACATATATGAGAGATATATGTACGAGTAGAGATATACATATATGAAAGATATATGTACGAGTAGAGATATAGATATATGAAAGATATATGTATGAATGGACATATACATATATAAGAGATACATGAGCATGAGTAGTAATATACATATGAGAGAGATCTATAGACACATGTAGAGATTTCTACGCTCATGGAACTTGCGTTTCTCGTGCTGCACTTATGGCACCTGCGTTTCTTGTATCATATATATATATATATATATATATATATATTATGAGTGTCTGACAGCACTGAATCAGGTAACCTTTGGGACGAGTTCTTGACAGTTCTGAGTCAGGTACCCTTCGAGGTGAGCGCCTGACATCTCTGAGTCAGGATATACTCGGTGGCATAAGTTTTTTTGATAGACCCAGTAATATGAGTTACATTCGATAGACCCGAAGGTATGAGTTGCCATAGGTATGGGATGTAATGTATCGAGGAGGCCCGATATGCCTATGCGATGTAATGTGTAGAGGAGTCATGATGTGCCTATGCGATGTGATGTGTTGAGGAGGCCCGATATGCCTTTATGATGTGATGAGTTCGATAAGGCCTGATTTACCTATTTGAGGAGGCCTAATGTGCCTATATGGTGTGATGTGTTCGATGAAGCCAATGTGCCTATTTGATATGTGAGTAGGGAGGCTTGATATACGTACTCATTTATCGATAGTCACATCAATACGAGTAGCAGATTACTGAAGGCTTGGTTGTTTACTGCAAGTGGTAGATCATAGTATTGGTATGTGGTATGACGATCAATATTTCGGTTTATTCGAGAAGGGTATGAGATGTCCTGGGTTGGGAGCCTTATTCGTGGTTAGATGCATGAGATGCCTTCATATATGATATTTTGAAGAAGAAATAAGATGTCATGGGCTGAGAGCCCCATTCGTGGTTAGAGGCATGGGATGCCTTCATGATTTAAGATTTATGATTTGTGACTTAAGTCTCGTGATTCGGGATTCAATATTAAGGATTCAAGATTTGGAATTAGGTGCACTCGTGTCAGAGGCATAATATGTCTTTGTGATTCCATGTTTGGCCATTCGATGTTTAGTACTCCGAGATTTGGTGGTAGTTGGTATACTTCATTACCTAGTGTACCTTAGTATTTATTGCATTCAGTTATTGCATTATTCATAGTACCGATATATGAGACATGTCATCATCGTAGTTATATGATTTGGGAGAACTTCTAGGTTTTACCGCATATTGTGATCATACCTTAGTATCACTTAGAATTTAAGAGTATACAATGGAAATGGGGACATGGGATTTTAGGTGTTTTGCAAGTGCATACATGTATTTTATACATTGTAGATTCCCATTTATCATTTGGTTTAGAGTCTGAACCATACATTTTTCTTTTATACATTGACTTACTCGAACTGTAAGGTCAGAGTGTGGTGCTAGCTTACTAGAGGGGCATGCATAGCTTTGGTGGAGTTTTAATGTTAGAGATGACTCGAGTTGGTGGTATTCTGAGGTTATGTATAGACTTATATTTTAGTTTTGTACGAGAATGTAACTTGATGAGAATATGTATTTGCAACATGGTATGTTGCTTCCTGGATTATGTATTATTTATCTGTGTTGATGAGGATAGCTACTGTATTAGATACTTATGTTGCACTTATATGTATTATGGTAGGATGTCGGGCTATGGTTTGGATATTATTCTATTTTATTTTCTTTCAGTTCACGTCCCTAGGTTTATGGGGAGTCGGGGCATAACATATTTCATAGTCTGCTTGTACCTCAAACACTTTCCCAAAGTCTCCTGCAATCCTACATGAAAAACCTCCAACTCGCCTCCACTTAAACTTTAGGGTTGATCTAGGTATGGACCTCAGATCGGAACGAACCTAGAGGCAAAAATGATCGCATGAGATAAGGAACAAGATATATAAATTTATTTTCATAAACTCAAAAGGCATACAAATTAAGAAAACCCAAACAAGAAAATGAGAAGATGAGATTTACATCAAAATATAGGCCTCGTGATAAGGATTCAAAGTATAAACTTTATATTGATGAACAACCAGCCGAGTTAGATAAAATCAAACCCAAAACCCAAAAACTCACTTTCCTCTG
>MKEJ01099350.1:0-14706 GCA_001753735.1 Embelia ribes | reverse complement strand
TTATATATATATATATATTTGAGAGCGGATAAAAGGATACGTATTTTGACACCGTTTTTTACACAAAAAATTTATACTGTTAGATCCATTTTGATATAACGGCTAGATCGATTTCAATAACTTTACTCTTTAAATTAGCTTGGATCTAATGATGTAGATTATCTGTATCAAAAATTATATCAAAACATATATATATTGATCCATCCCATATAATTGAGTAGTTGTTATGATTCATGTGGTGCATGTGCTTGTTAATATGTATTCGAAGTATCGCTGTATAGAATCTGTAAAAACGTATAATTTAGAAATTTTCGGAATAGATTGCGTAGTTGAATGAAAAATACTTATATTTTTTATACATTCCGTAAAATTCACGTATAATCCATGTGAATTTTATCTATTGCCCTACTAATTTATTTTGAAATATAATATACTTGCGTCAATTGATTTGATTTTCATGGTTTGGGATGGGTTTCACGTCCATAGTAGTAACCAACAATGTCACGTTTTCAAAACTTGGAGAGTATTATTTTTGCAATTAAAATTATAGGGAATAAATAAAATATCTATAAAAAGTATGGGGGACCATTGCTATAATGAACCCTTTATTTTTGTTTGCTGCATAATGTTGGATAAAAAGATATATATGTGACTTTGATTACAAAATAGTTAATTTGATCGCGAGGGTGGAAAAATTAATAATTTTATTTAATAAAATCTCGTGACTGTCCGATCAAAAGAATTTGTATTCTATTGATAATCGATATGCATATATAGCATGCACATCTGCTTAAAAAAGTTAATATCCCTCTTGATTTATCTGCTTATCTATTTGGATCATTTTAGGAAGATTATAAGGTGAATGATTAATGTTTGGGCTTCAAATTTAGCATGAAATGAAAAACTTCATATTGAATTACTTGTGTTTCTTATAAAAATATAACTTTAAGTAACTTATTATGGTTTTGTTATATTTGTTGTTATCTTCTCTAAAGTTGGATAAATTTTGCTTTGAAATTAAAGGGAGTTGTTGGGCGTTCTCGACGGTTGCTGCTGTGGAGGGGATAAATCAGATTGTCACAGGGGATCTGATTTCTTTATCAGAGCAAGAGCTCGTAGATTGTGACAGATCATCGAACATGGGCTGCAACGGTGGTCTCATGGATGATGCATTTCAGTTCATCATTAACAATGGTGGCATTGACACAGAAGAAGATTACCCTTACCGAGCTGTCGACAACACTTGCGACGCTAACCGGGTTAGTATTCATTTCGATTACTACTCGCACTCTATACGAGCAATGAAGAGAATGATCCTTTTGTCTTAAATGGTCAGTTTCGATTTTTCAGAAAAATGCAAGAGTTGTGAGCATTGACGGATACGAAGATGTCCCGGAGAATGATGAGAAGGCGCTTCAGAAGGCTGTTGCTCATCAGCCCATCAGTGTTGCCATTGAGGCCGGTGGCAGAGCGTTCCAACTTTACGAATCGGTAAATATTACTTCTTCTTTTTTATCATATCAAGAAAATATGATCCCAAATTCATGATCAAGAAGTGTATATTGTAAATGCACAAATTTATTGGTGGCATTAGCGAATGTTGATCTATGGAGTAATTTAAGGCATATACCGCATATCCATCAGGATTGGACCCGTAAGGGCTTGTTTGGCTGTAGTATTTTAAGCTCGGTTTTTTTGGCTTTTTTGTTTTAAGTTGTTACGCATTAGGCTGTAGCGTTTAGCTTTTCTAGCCTATATAAGTTGGATGGATAGAATTGCATTGATTTCGCATTTTTCTCGGTCCCAAAAAGCTAATTATTTTTGCTCAAAAGTTGCTAGTAAACACAACTTATATGGACTATACTATCGAAACTTGATAATGTCGCTTGCAACATTTTCAGGGCGTGTTCACCGGAAAGTGTGGGACCAACCTCGACCACGGCGTGACTGCTGTCGGGTACGGCACCGAGAACGGCGTGGACTACTGGATAGTCAGGAACTCCTGGGGACCAGACTGGGGAGAAAATGGGTACATAAGGATGGAGCGAAACGTCAACTCAACAGAAGGAAAGTGCGGTATCGCAATGATGAGTTCGTACCCGATCAAGAGCGGATCCAACCCACCCAACCCGGGCCCCACCCCGCCATCCCCTGTTGCTCCCTGTCTGCGACGAGTACTTCAGTTGCCCTGAGGGGAGTACGTGCTGTTGTATCTATCAGTACGGAGACTATTGCTTCGCTTGGGGGTGTTGTCCCGCTGAGTCCGCCACGTGCTGTGATGACCACTTTAGTTGCTGCCCGCACGAGTATCCTGTTTGCAATCTTGATGCTGGCACCTGCCTAATGGTAAATAATCCGAGTTTTCTTTTTTTTTTTTTTTTTCCTACCATGATTGTTTTCGGTTTTTTAAGAAAATTTGATAGATTTGGAAAAACTTCAAATGCAGATACTATTCTGAATTGATTTTATCCTAGTTTATTCAAAAACCTATAACCAACTAAAACATTTTTAAGCCATCACAAAATAGGTTTTGAAAAAATCATTTTTGGAATAATAAAAAGTGAAAACTCAACCATAAGAGTTTTATGTACAAGTTTTCTTTCTTCTTTTAGGGACCTGCTTTAAACTTTTTTTCACTTCTTGCCATCAGTTTTGAGAAACTGAGATTTCGAATGACCTCATTTTTGGAAACCTTTCTATATGGATTTTCTACGAGTTCTTTTGCCAAAGTATAAATTTTTATTTTTGTTTTTGTTGGAAAATAAAGTAGAAAAGTTAAGAAAACAAAAGAATAACTTAGTCTAGCACTAAAAATGAATGCTTTATTATCAGATGAGGAAAAAAAGTCATGAAAAATGTATTTAATCTTAACGCATCACAAAATAGTTCCCAAATATCATTTCGTTGAAAATTTTAAAAGTGAAAGCTCAACCACAAGGGCATTAGTTTTTCTCTTGTTTCAGACCAAGAAAAATTATATAACTGAAACTTTTAAGTGATTTTTTGGGTATCTGACATATTTCATTTAAATTTGACAGAGCAAGGAGAATCCAATTGGAGTTAAACCGTTGAGGCGACATCTTGCGAAACCAAACTGGAAACGCATTATTGGCTGGAGAAACGCATGAATGAGAGAAAAATAGAGATTATTCTAAGTTTATGGGAGCGATAAGTGGCTAAACGGTTTATGTTGCCTTTTTTTTCGTGTTTTCAATCTGAGAAAATGTACATGATTTATTCTCAAACAATGGGAATTAATAAAGTAGCCTATGCATTCATTCCATTTGCATCCGTGCATAGAATTTTATGTTGGAGATTATGAGGAATGCTAACGAGTATGGTTTGCTAGACGTAGGCGGTTGATTTGCTAATCGAGTCCTAGTGAACTCTTTAAATATATGCACACGGCTCTAGCCGAAGTTATGATAGATTGCTTTCGCTAGGACTGAGCCGAGCTCAACTAAGCCTTCAATCTGCGATTATCGTTACGTGACACATCATCAGTCCTAACGCTTTAACTACTGTGGCAAACTTCCACAGCCGGCATCATGCCACATCAGCATAAGTTGATACCCTTTAGCTACCATATCTGATAGCACAACAGAACGTCCTTTCGATGTTATTATTACTGGTATTCAGTACCAGCACTGAAGATTTCTCTTTCTAACTAGGTAGTTTTGTTAGTTTATCATTGCCACTAGCGAATTCGTCATGTTGGGTCAGGGTTTTAAATATCGATTGTTACCGTTACGTAACCATTACATAACGTTTTTAGGAATCACCGAAACCGTTACGTAGGCGAGAATGAAATTCACAACCGTAACGGCGTTACGTCTGCTATATCGGCCGATACGGTACCATATTAGCCGTTAGAAAAATCAAATATAAGTAAAAAAAAAATAATGATATTTGAGGAATTAAACACAAGAAGTTTATCATCAGAATATAAAAATGATTCATCAAATAATTACAAGAGGCCAAAAAGAATTAAGTGGCCAAAAAGTGAGTAATACCGTTAGAAATATATTAAGAAATACATATTTAAAATATTAAAATATATATATTTTTAATAAATTATTAAGAAATTTTAACATGAAAGTTATAAAAGTATACGAACCTATTAAGAAAATAATTGTATGGTTTAAATAGTGCGTGATTTTAAAGTTTAGCTGAGTCGAGCAAAATTAGAAAAAATTTGCAGCTCTTTCCGCAATCGTTACGTTGCGACCGTTACACATCATAGTGTTATTCTGTTATTGTGTAAAATAACTCAAATAATAATATTAAATTAATAACAACCTCCGTGTTGTTATAATCATCGTCGTCATCATCTTAGTGTTATCGGGTTCATACATTGCTGGGTATTGGATTTTCTCAATGGTGATTATTCATCACCTTGTTTTTGCAGTTAATTGTTGATTTGTGTTGTGATTTTATGGTGCAGTTGTTGGATGTAGTAAATTGAAAGATACCGAATGGATATCGAGGCAAGATCCCTATGTTTGCCTTGAATACAGTAGCATTAAGTACCGTACCCGAACTCGCCCATGTTTGTTTGCGCTTTTGTGTCTTCTCATTTTTCAGATATGTTTCATTTGGTAGTTAACTATGTTTGAATCAGTTGGAGTGAAATGTTTCAATTTGAAATTTGAATTGGTATTCTAAAATGCAGATGGAGGCAAAAACCCAACATATTTCTTATCATCATTTTCCCCTTCTCATGCTGCTTTGCTCACCTCTATTTCCGCCATCTTTGATCCTACTTCTTATTCTAATGTTGTGCAAGATTCACATTGGCATATAGCCATGGAGTCTAAACTTCATGCACTCAAAGATAATCAGACTTGGTCCTTAGTTCCTCTCTCACCAGGTAAAAAAACCAATTGGTTGTAAATGGGTTTACAAAATTGAACTACATGTAGATGGATCAATAGAGCACTACAAAGCGCCTTGTTGCTAAGGGATATATACAAGTGGAGGGCCAGGACTTTCATGATACTTACACACCTATTGCAAAATTGGTTACTGTTCGTTGCTTGTTATCGATTGCAGCCGTTCATCATTGGGATATTCATCAGTTGGATGTTCACAATGCCTTTTTACACGGGGATTTGGGTGAGGAAATATATATGACTTTGCCTCCTGATTGTGCATGACAGGGGGAGACTCGAGTTCGTCGTCTGCACAAGTCTATATATAGGCTTAATCAAGTATCTTGTAATTGGTATTCTTAGCTTTTTTTTTGTTTTTACTTGCTGGTTATTGACAATCCTATTCGGATAACTCGCTTTTTACTTGAATTGTTGGGACTTTCTTTACTGTGATTCTTGTATATGTGGATGACATTTTAGTCACATGAAATGACTCTACTAGCATCTCCGCTGCCAAACAGTTACTCGCTAACCACTTTCGCACCAAGGATCTTAAACCCTTGAAATATTTTTTTGATTTAGAAGTTGCTCGTTCACCTTCGAGCTCATTCACCTTTGGGCATATTCATCTCACAAAACAAGTACGCTTTGGAAATACTTGTTGATTAAGGCCAAGTAGGAGCTCGCGTTGTTGACTTTCCTATAGAGCAAAATTTGCGATTTCCCCCTAATGAAAGTACTCCATTACCTGATCCAAGCACTTATAGATGCCTCACTGGTGATTTTATTTACCTCACCATTGTATGCCTGGATATTTCTTTTGCGGTCAATTGTCTTAGTCAGTTCATGCAAAAACCATGTGATATTCATCTTCGGGCTTTTCATCGGATACTTCGTTATGTGAAGAGGTCACCGAATAAGGGTCTTCTTTTTCGTAGTGATTCTGATCTTCATCTTACTACTTTTATGGATTTAGATTGTGCTAGTTGTCAGATCACGCTTCGTTCTACGACTAGTTATTTCATTTGCTTGGTACTAGTCCCGTCTCTTAGTGCTGTTGTTTCTGCATATTCAGTAGAGGCCGAATATTTTATCATGGCCACTACTATATGTGAGATTGTTTGGTAAGTTGCTTTGCTTCGTGATTTAGGAGTCTCGCCCCTGAGACCTATTCAGCTATATTGTGATAATCAATCTGCCATTCAGATTGCTCGTAATCGAGTTTTTCATGAGAGATCAAAGCACGCTGGGATTTACTATGATTTCGTTTGTGAAAAGCTACCGTCCGATCTTATTCTTCCTACTTATACTCCTATTTTATCACAACTAGCTGACATTTTTACGAAGCCGCTTGATCGTGATTTACATCAGTCGTTTGTTCGCAAGTTAGGCATTACGGATCTCCATGCGACAACTTAAAGGGAAGTGTTAGATTATATTATTTTATATACTTCTGTGTAATTGTAGAATTACCTGTTTAGTCCGCATGAGGACTATATATATTGTACATATCATTTATAATAGATGATATTATTATTGCCTTCATATTTTGATATATATTGACCATCATATGATACAATTGTACCGAAATCAAAGCAATGCAGTTATTTGATATATCCTGTGTGTTAGATTCTATTATTGAGAAAAAGATAATTATACGTCATCATTCTATATGCACATATCATTATGTTATAATTATTGATGAATCCTGCTTAGTGCTATCTACTCAATGGCGATACGCAACATTATCTTGCAAGTATGAATCGATACATTTGATTATCAAAAGTTGCATTTTGTCTCAAATGAGCACCTGAACTTTTAATTTATCGAGTATAGGCCCTGCATTTTAGATCATGTGGTATATATTTTACCACTTTCGTAACCAATATTTCAAAACTGACTACAAAAAGACTATGCAGGACTTGCATGATGAATATGATGGAAATTAACAAACTTTTGGTTCGATTATCACTATACATTGATATGATTTTTTATTTTATTTTATTTATTTTCCATCGTATTTAATTAATTTTGTGTGCGTTTTGCGATTTTGTAGATTTGAGATTCGTCGGTTATTTGCCATCCGTGTTGGCCGCATCAAGGATGCTTCATGTTATTCAACAAGTTGAGCCACGTAATCAAATTGATTATCGGAACAAGCTTCTGTGTGCTCTCAAGCTCACTTGGGTCAGTCCCTATTCTTTTTCGCATCAAACGATCATTAGTAAACATTTACATTATGGGTTAGTTTGGTTGCAACTTTTAAGCAAATTAGCATACATACAAGTGCTCTGCACGTGGTTCACAAATTTATCATCTAACCATAAGAGCAAAATTTAAGAAATTATTTCAAATAATTTTTGATAAAAATGTAGAAGTGTTGTATTTATTATTTATCGAAATTTTAAGTACGCATCATATAGAAATTTCGATGTACTTCCATTAACTCAAGGTTCTAATTTATACTCTTAAGAATTAATATTATATTTAAATATTTTTTTAAATTTTATAGATATGTGAGTAATTGTAAGTTATAATTACTTTAATTTTATATTTTTATTATAAATTGCTTAAGTTTTGTTTGGTGATAATTATCAATCAAATCTTTAAAGTATATTAAATACGTTGTGGGGTTGGTACTTCTTTTCATAGAGTAGTTAGATAAGTCGGCTTATTTATGTGTAAGAAAAAAAATTAATGCATCAATTTTAAAACTGTCAGCTTATTTAGGCAAAAGTAACAAATAAGTTCAGCTTAAAATTAAGAAGTCGAATGTTTTCCAAACAAAAAAACTGATAAGCCGGAGCTTATAAGTTGCAACATCACAAGCCCTATATAGAGAAAATATAGAAAAAGAGGAGAGCGAGAAAAACAACTGAAAGAGCTAAAACAAAAAACATGAGCATCTACTACTCAAATAACACACAGGAAACAAAAGCAAGTGGAGTAACTTTAACACCTAGTTTGATACATGAAGGAATAATTCGAGAAAAGTGACGGTTGCGCACGGGACCAATGCATTTCATTGAAATTTTGTGATGATATGAAAAATAAACATCATAAGAAATAGAACGTTCATTATCAACTTTAAAGTTTGGGCATGAGAACAAAGAGAAGTGCTCCTTACAGCTTAAAGATGTAAAATTTACGCTACAAGAAACATTCATCTAATACAAAAAGGGTTGGGGGGGACGGATCCGATGCATTTAATTTATTATATGTAGGAATACGTGAAATAGCAAAGAAGAAGGCTGGAAGAATTGGAAAAAGCAACTAGACAGAAACAAAGCCAAATGTTTGCTTGCGGGGCTAGCCACCCCCATGGTTATGAGAATTCCACAAAATCCCCTATATTCTAGAGTAAAAATAAATAAATAAATAAATTTATGTGGCTTTAGCCCCACCTTCCTGTCCCCGCTCTCTTCCCTAATAATTTTTCAGCCCCCATAAAGATTTCTACGGCGTCCAGCCACCCCTATTTTTCCAATCTTAGCTCTGCACAACTGGAGGAGCTAAAAGGTAAGCATGGAAACTTCAAAAGTCGTGTTATATATGAAAGAACTTCCCAGTAATATAAATGAACCAACATTTGCATGGCATCTGTTTATGATTATACCCTTGGAAAATGACAACTTCTACAAGTATACCACTTTGTCAAAAGATTAAGCTGATACTCTACTACATTTTTCAGTGTACAAGCTTATACCAACTTAATCTTCTTGCAGAGAATATCACTATTTTATTGATTCTTATACACATATATGAAAAAATAATAAGAATAATAATAAATCAGAATTTGACAAAGAAAAATCTGCATTATAAACCTTTGGCTTCAAGAATCTACGATAAAATCCCGATCACCACCATTTAAGCCTAGAAACAGGCAGTTGCAACACATTTTTCTATCTCTATGAACTATAAGCATCATAGAGAGACAAATCAATAGTTTTGATATTTCGAAATTAATAGAAGTTCCAGATAGATTAAAGTAAATTTCAATGTCATAATACAACATTAAACACTTTACATGCAATTTGTCTCATATATTGGAGTCAGTTTTATACATAACTTACAAACATTCACCATGTCGAGTAACATCCTAAATATATATAACTCTTAATTGCAAACTCTTTTACGCATACGCATACTGTAGTCTTATGTGATTTGAAACATGGCAAATTATGAAAACTACACTACAACAGAGATTTACTCGCCATCCAATTTGTACTGTCTCTTTACAAGCAATTAAATTGTTAACTTTTTGTTGCAATCAAGTCCTTTCCAAGCTTATTGACGAACCACTCAGTGAGACAACTCTTCAAAAATGCTTAAAATAATCTGAGAAGGGCTGGACTGTAACTGAAATCAAAAGTCAAGGACTGTATGCTAGAATAAAAAAGTGAGTAATAGAAATAGAACTTTTGTTGAAAGCTAAGTGAGACACGGCCCTCCAAGCAGGGGAGTGTCCGTGCTCATAGTCCATACTTATCTCTATTACAAGATTTCTCCAAGGCTTACTCGTTCATTATATGAAAAAAGGTTTAGTCCATTTACATGCCTAATCATGTATCAGAAATAGAAAAAAGAAACTGGCAATATTCTCCGAGTCGGGATCCCCAACCCCTCAATCATGCTCCTTCTATGATCGGTTAATATTTTTAGACCAAAATTTTATTGAAATTAACTTCCGACAATTGTAAATGACTCTTAATACTATTACACATCTATAAAATAGGAAATTTTATATTATGAAACAAAGTAACTTAAGTTTTCATTTTTATACGTAACGTAGCTAGTTCATTGAAAATGTGGAAAATTGTATAATTACAATATTAAATAATTATTTTTTCAATTTTGGAATATGTGTTGTGGTAGTAAGAATCATTTATACTTGTCGGAAGTTAATTTTATTAAGATTTTGGTCCAAAAATAGGGTAGAGGATCTTGACTCATATTCTCCAAAACAAACCATGAAAAAGTAACTTGAATAGTTTTCCATTGAGTTTGGCCATTTTCATTGTATTCACTTAGCTGAAAGTACTTGTAGATTTGACCTTTGAAGACTGAACACATGAGGGACCTAATTTGTGCCAAAAAATAAGAGAAGAAGCAGATGACCTGCATTGGTGACAAGACTTTCCATGGTAAGGATCATATATACGCTCCCCATCTTCACTGTAACCGTCAACGCACAAGGTCCAAGCTTCCTTAGAACCACGCAAACAGCCCTCATCTTCTTCTGTGTATATCTCAGGCCTCGAACCTTCTGGTATGTAGATCTCCACAACCTCCTTGCTCTTCTCCTTCTTTATAGGCTTTTCATGATAGCAAATTGGAGCCAAAGTCACTAGCCTAAAAACAAAACAAGCATGAAAATAAATTGTTCCGGTTTCAATATTAATACCCTTCTGCGCCACCGTTTCTCAGTGAGGTTTTGATCGAGCAAAAAACTTCTGTAGGACACAATATAAATAGTCAAGACCCCATAACTCAATTTCATGTTTGAAATTTTGTAAAAGCTGTTATAAGAAGTGTAGCACTAAAACACAAAATATTACCAGCAGAAAAAAAGTTGACAATATGTGGGAGAGATGAGCCAATGATATTTTTTTATTTTTGGTAAGTAATCATGTATATGAAAAGACGCCTTCTTAAGGTGGCGAACCCTGTACAAGGCCCTATGTAATGGCCATCAAAATAGAGTCTAAAGTCTAAACAATCCATAAAATGACTAATGAGCTATGCTACTACTGTACAAGAAAATACCAGTGTGAATATTGAGAACAGGCAGCGAAGGCGCACTAAAGATTGACAATGATATTTTCCCCAAGACAACCCTTATCCTTGGTTCCATGCTAGTTTTAAATGCTAATCCACTCATTTTTCAAGACTGAAATTAATTAAAATACCGCAGAATGTAAACTATTAATGTAACTAAAAACACAATATACCAACCCTTTTCCTTCTACTAACTCCTTTAATTTTCTCGACAATCAAAAACAAAAAACAGCTTCCACTCCCTTTTAACACCGTGTCATTGAAATGAAATTACAATTAATGAACAGGAAGACACCCATACGTTAGAAGGGTAAGCAAACGATATTTCCTCATAAAACCCCATCCTAATCAGTGTTCTACTTTGAAATGAAATACCAATTCTAACTCATGTCATTGCTTAGCACAAAAATGAATCATTAGTCCTTCCAAATAAGGAATACCAAATCTCAACACACTCGCACACATAGAAAGAACACTAAAAATTGCCCATCAACTCAACTGTAACTGTTTACAATTCTATTTCCTTTTGTTTCACTTTTATCACAATCTTAGCGAGAAACAGAAGATAGTGTTTTACTCTTTTAGCAATCCCACAGGTGTTTTTATTTTCAACCCCTAGATTTTAATTTTCATAGCTAAAAAGCCTCAAATTCTAGAATGGTGGCTATTATAATTGAATGGGGATGAAAAATAGTGCTCCGGTTCAAGAGGAGCACTGTAGAAAACCTTGGGATACACTCATGGGAGTGTTACCTTGATTAAGATTTTATCCGTAAAATTTAGGATAGGAAGTCCTATAGAGGCAACGGCACAAACCCCCAAGTTTAGTAACACCACAACTGTTTATCTTGTATTTTCTTTTCATTTCTCATTAAAAAAAAAAACACTCTAGCATTCACATCATAATTTCTCATTTAATTCCAATATCTCCACTTCTAGACACCATGTCTCTTACTAGAAATAAAATTTTAGAAAATGCCCACGTCAATATTTCTATAAAATTTGTTAAAAATTACAAGAATGATTATACATGTTACAATAATATAAAAAATTATGTATTTTTTAATGTTACCTAGGGTTTTATATTTTGGTATTTTTTTAAATTACAATAAAAAATCATGTACGTTACATTTCTCCTTTCAGATATCTATAGTAGTATTTATCCTAATATTTATAAAAACTGAGAAGAATCGCATTTAGAGAAACTTGAGAGAGTGCAAGCATTCACACCAGTCTCTCTCAATTAATTTCTGCATTTCACTTTCTAAAAATCCATTTCTTAAGTTCACATTTTAAAAATTGACACCACCAGTATTTCTAAAAATTTATTAAAAATTACTAGAATAATTATCTACATTGTAATAAACAATAACATAATATTTTCCTTAATCTTAAACAAGGTTTTAAAGATTTTGTCAGAAAGAAATATTTTTTTCATTGATAAATTGTGAATGGTAAATTTATCAATAAAAAAATGCACATAAAAGTAATTTTTTTTGTACCAAAATAAAACAAATTTACCAATACATTGAAAAAATATTTTTCCAAGGCTTATTATTTTTGTATATTAATATGTTTTATGTATAAAAATGATTTTTCAGAAAGTCTAGCGCGACACATTTCTATTTTGTATGGAAATATCTCTCTAGAAAGTGATAAATAAAATGAGAAATGATCCGTGTGATGCATTTACCTTGTATTTTTTCGTACATTTTTTTTCTAAGGAACCAACCTAAAAGCTAAGAGTTTTAATATATATATATATATATATATACCTAGAAGAGCGCCTAGGAGGATCTGAGGAGGGCAAATTGGTCTTTTTCAGAGATGGGTCTCTCTTGATTTTGTTGGGAGAGGGTTTTTTCTTGAGCTTGGTAGCTAAATCCATAATCCCCAATTTGTGCATCCTCTCCATGTTCTCTCTCATCCTCTTCTCTCTCATCTGCTCATACCCACCTCCTCCCTCCTCTTCCTCCTTAGGTTCCTCTCTCTGGGGGAGATCTCTCTTCCTCGCCATCCTCTCTCTCTCTCTCTCTCTCTCTCTCTCTCTGGAGCTGTGTGCAGAGAGATGGAAATGGCGGGACATTCAGCTTTCATTGAGTAAGTAGGCCGGATCGGGTCGGCATTATGGTCCATTTGCCCATTAAAGAAGGCTTCTTAGTTGGGCCGATTCCTTTGGGTGTGTCCGCTGAGTACATGAAAGGTTTTTAGTTTTAGATTTGTTTAGTTGTAATTTTTAAGAAAATAAATTAATCTATTTTTTACTAAAAAAATTTTATGTTTCTAGTTCATTTATGCTAAAATAACAAATTATATCGGTTTATAAGTTAAACAATCAAACTTTATCTAATTTTTAATTTTTAAGTAAACAAATTGAGAAACTAAGTGAAAAAAAAAAATAATTTTATGTGTAAGTGGCAAACCATCAAAGTTGTATGTATTCAACAAAAATTATATTTTTTTAAGGCAAAACTGCAAAAAATTCAGATAAAATTTGAGCAGCAAAATGTAGTCTAGTATGTACCGAAGAAGAAAATATTAAAAGCTCTAAACAAGCCCACTATTTCATCCAAATGTATTATTTGGCCCATGTAATGTTATATATAACGGAAATAGTCCACAATATAGAAATAAGTGGCATAATTGTTCCTTGCCATAAAAGCAAAGTCATTTGAAATAATGAAAATTATCTCTAGTGGCTAACATTGATTTCTTTATTTTGTAATCATTATGTTGTTATCGTCTTTTTCTTGTGGCACATTAGGTTCTCATAAGGGATAAAACAAAATATTTGTTTTAAAGTTTGAGGACGAAATCTATCACTTTTGCAATACATGGGAGCTATAATTATTGAAATTGAAACTAGGGGACTTTTCTTTTTAGTGATTTCATCTAACTGATTCTCAGAATTATGAACATTAGTAATTAATCCCTCAAATTTAGCTTTCTATGCATATGGTATTTAGCTATATAATACTTACTAGTACAATTTAAAATTTGTCACGTATGAGAAGAATAAGTGGTGCTATAAAAACAATTATTTATTTTCCATTTTGATGATTCTTAAACACTACTATGTAAGTAAAGGATTGGAACATGCACTCGCTCGCTCGGTGCAACTAGTTACTTCGTGAATACAACACTTGCACTACAAACTTGATCTATAGTGGATTCATTGAGGACATCAAGTTTATGATCACTAAGTGCAATACGACCTTAAATTTTACCTATCGGGAAGGAAACAAAAGTGTGGATGCTTTCGCTGAGATGAATTCGGGGCAATTAGAAGAATTTCAGCTGTGGGATGAACTCTCTAATAATATTGTAGATTTTGTTATGGAAGATATGTTGAGCCAAACTTTATTCCGGCCTAGTTTTTCTTATTTCTTCCTTTGTAAAAAAAAATAAAAAAAAATAATGCAACACTTGGATCTGAATGAGATAGATCTTTATTTCAATTTGAAATTGAAACTGATCATTTAAATTTTGAAAAGGGAACGCCTAAAATAAGTTTTTAATTCTATTCATTAATGGCGAATCGAGAATTTCCGAATAGGTAGATGAAGCCCTTTTGTTCTGTATAGACTTATCGTTTTCTTTTTCCTACCAGGGTTGCATAGTGTGCAACTGAAATTTTAAAATATACGCCATCAAATTTATAGTATTTTTAAAAAAAATTTAGAATCATATGTCTCTCGCGACTATAAAATATGCATAGTATTCTCTCTTTTTTTTTATCCGGCACTACTAACCGCTTTTTTTGGATCCAAATGTGAAATCCGAGGATAGCTAGTTGCCCGAGCAACTGGAGAAGTTCCTCCGAATTAAAAGAAAACGGTACACACTATGCCATGGATCAAGGGATCTCAGATTCCCCATCTATTTGAACCCCTTGAATACTTAGTAGGCCAATTTGATCACTTTCAATATTGACCCAAATGATTTTGTATTTTAAAAACATAACCATTGAGGGTGTATTTTGGTTGCAGCTTATATAAACTTCAATTTAATAATTTGTTTATCAAAAAACAGATAGAAGTTTGACTTATCAGTTTTT
>MKEJ01099330.1:0-10042 GCA_001753735.1 Embelia ribes | reverse complement strand
GAAACAACACTCTATTCTGGAGTTGGCAATTTGGGCTATGCATCGAGGCCTAACTGTTGCTCTGGCGAAGAATTTCTCTAATATTTTGATTGAATCAGATTCCATGACGGTTATCCAGCTAATCCAGAATGATGAAGCCAACTACTCGATATTTAGTAGCTTCATTGAAGATATCAAATTTATGGCAACCAAATGCCAAGTGTCATTTACCCACGTTGCTATGGATGCTCTTGCTAAATTGGGAGGGTTACAATTGGAGGAGATCCAGCTTTGCAAAGACCCACCATAAGTAATGACTGACTTAGTAGTTAGCATCTAGCGATATGTCAATCCTGCCCTCGTGCCAAAAAAAAAAGAAATTGATCAGCTAATCTGGCCCACTCTCAGAAAAACAATCTGAGACTTTTTAGCACAATTAATATTATTATTTTTATTAATTTTATATAGACAATGTGACAAAATGGCGCTATCTTTATTTTCATCCATTCAAATAAGGCACACTTACCTAATGTTAAAAGCCAATCAATTACCCGGCAACTAAACTATACTAATCATCATCTAAAACCGGTGCTTGAGTGAGACCGAGATGGAAAAGATAGAACACAAGTTCGTAGCCGTTAACGGAATTAATCTTCATGTAGCGGAGATAGGCGACGGCCCACCGGTGTTATTTCTTCACGGCTTCCCCGAGCTGTGGTACTCATGGCGCCACCAGATGCTCTCTCTTGCCTCCCTCGGCTACCGTGCCATCGCCCCCGATCTCCGTGGCTACGGTGATTCCGATGCACCGCCTTCCACAGCCAGTTACACTGCGTTTCATATCATCGGAGACTTGGTGGCCCTGTTGGATGCTTGGGGCCTGGCCCAAGTCTTTCTAGTGGGCCACGACTGGGGGGCATCGATCGCCTGGTACTTTTGCACGTTCAGGCCTGATAGAATCAAGGCCTTGGTTAACTTGAGTATCGTGTTTAGGCCCAGAAACCCGGTGGTTAGACCATTACAGGGCATGAGAGCTGTGTTTGGAGATAACTTCTATATCTGCAGGTTTCAGGTAATTTTCCTCAAAACTCTAATAAAAACTCTCCTTTTTTAGGTTTCGAGCTTCAGAAGTGAATAATTTCCGTACCAGAAGCGGGTCTTCGGGAAAACTAATATACCGAGTCTGATAGCATTTCCGTATAACTGTGGTCTGATAAGAGGTTCTGGTAAGAAGTCATCGTGATAAAAGAAATGACGATTATAACAAGAAGTCATCACGATACTAGATATTTATTGAATCATGAAGGAATGATTTACCAAGCAACTGTAACTCATAGGCTGATAATTTCCAAAAAAAAAAAACTCATAGGCTGATAGGAAGGCCTTTTCTGAAAAATCTTACAGGAGCCCGGAGTGGCGGAGGAAGAGTTTGCACGCGCTGACATGGCAGATCTGATGAAATCAATTCTCACCATTCGGGATCCGAGCCCACCATGTGTACCGAAAGAGATTGGTTTTGGGGCGTTCTGGAAAATTCCGGATAGACTACCATCCTGGCTGGCTGAAGAAGACATCACTTACTTCGCTACCAAATACAACGAGAAAGGGTTCACTGGAGGACTCAACTACTACCGAAACATGGATCGGTGTGCATTCCTACACTTGTTTACTGCTCATTCATTCTCCTTTCATTCGTGTTCAAGTATTATGTAATAAATATCATTTTTTTTCCCCAGAAATTGGGAGCTGACGGCACCTTGGACCGGAGCAAAAATAGAAAATCCTGTGAAGTTCATAATAGGGGACCTAGACATCTCCTATCATTTTCCTGGTGCGAAGGAATATATACACAATGGTGGATTCAAAAAAGATGTGCCATTTTTGCAAGAAGTTGTTGTAATTGAAGGGGCGGGTCACTTCATCAACCAAGAAAAACCTGATGAAATCACCTCTCACATCTATAATTTCATTGAGAAATTCAAGAACTAATCCATACTGTTGCCGGAAGTCCACCTAATTTCTTGCAGCAAATAAAGAGAAAATGTCTATCATTTTCCAAATTTCCTTTTCTGTTTGTCGAAACTAGCCGATCTGAAATTCTGGAATTGAGATGTGGCTTGGTTGGTTGTATTTTTCTACTTTCTTTCGAACTTACCTTATCTTTTGTGTTTTTTATAATCAAATGCTACCTTGTTTTCTTCTTTTGAGTGGGTGTCTGAAACTATGAATTTCCACATAACTGGGGACGGGAAATGGCAAAATCCATTCAAGGCACAGCTACGTTGATAACTTACACATCTTTGGATATGGTCACGAGTACGAGTAAGGGTACCTAATCATACCCCTTCCAAGTATCTAGCTCAAAAATTTTACCACTACAACACCTTGGTCGATAGATAATTTAGAGAGAAGTCAATAACTAATGCACAGCATGAGTAATACTTCGCTAAAGAGCTATCATATGATTTTAAGTTGACAATTAAAAAATGCCAACATAAGAAGAAAACACCCCTATGAGAAAAGATGGAAGAATGACAAATTTTTAATCTCAACTGATTATATAGTTAAAATCTAAGAAAAGAATCCCAGGTACGAGCAAAACTTAAATCTCCGGCAACCAAATTATCCAATAAAAAATATTTGTATGACCAGCACACAAATATTCAACTGTCTTAAGTTACTACAACACCAAGAAGATGGACCAAGAACAAGAACCTTCACCAAAATGTTGAAGATACAACATCTCGATTTCAAAATCGATGAAATCGACAAGCATCCCGAGAAATCAAACCCTGAAGCCTCTGCTGTTTCTTCCACCCGAATGGACATAAGGCTTAGTATGGCTGTGTGGTACACCAGGAGCCTTACCAACGTGCTTCACTGCTTCACGAGAATTCTTGGGGCCTCTGAAGTACCTGTATGACACATTTACGAATTCTAAAATACAAGCTAACAGTCTCTTATATTATGAAGATGTACAAATCAGATGTTACCCAAACACCATCTCATCCAGGATACTGGTTGTGTGTTTTCCACAATCTGGCAAGGAGTTCGAAACTGCTCAGCCACTAAACTCAGAGAGATGAGGGAAATCGAAAAGCTTGTCGAATTAAAATGAAAAAAATTAAAAATTAACTAGTTGCATCGAACTAAGATAATTTCAAAGGAGATGCTCATTCCCTATACTAAATGCAGAGTTTTCACATCTTCATCCTCACTATTAGTAAAAACATAAATTGCTAAGGGGTCCTCAGCAGAGTAATGCTTGTATTTTGTCATCAGAAATAGACAATCAGGTCTCAAAGATTTAATGCCATCATAGGAGCCCCGAATTTCTAACACAGGAGAGATAAATAAGAAAGCACACAAAGTTGTCAACTCTTCAAGCACAACAACGAAAAACCAATTGTGAACAGCCGTGAGCCCAATCTTGTAGTCTCCTACAGATACATAGAGTTTATTAGGATATGGGATACATTAACAATAAATGAATTAAGCCAACATGAAAAGTGTGTTCTGCTAAACAAATCCTGTTCTGTCCAAGAGGGGCTCTCAAGGCCAGCTGGTCAAATGCCAAGCGCCCTCCACCTGCCTTCTCAACCCTTGCTCTTGCTGTCTCCGTGAACCTCAGAGCAGCCACCGTCATGGCAGGAACCTTCATACAACTGAACATCATCGGATACTGCCGCAACAATCACAGCAATTTTACCCCCCTGGAGAAGAAGAAAAAAACTTAAAACCAAAAAAGAGAACGGAACCCCAACAAAGAGTCACACTTCACACATAAGAATCAGAATAACAACAATTCCATAATCTACATTGAAACTTTGAGAACTAGAAATGAGCTTCATCATAGAAAAACTACTCAGCTCTCCCCTAACCAAGGTAAAGTATAGGCATCCATGATTTTGAAACCTTCAAACCAATTATGTCATTCGAATTAGGACCAAGTAGATACTAAGTCAACTCTGGCTGCATTCATACATGACAAACAAGCAACAAATCAAGCAGAAGAAAATAGGGTCCTACAGACATCAATCTGCAAATAGATACACTAAAGAGAAAAGACGAGTTTGTGTATCCTACCATAGGCACTCAGAAGAAGACATGAGCTTATCAAGTAACGGTACATAGCTCTCACTTGAGCTCATAAAAGGAAAAACATATATGCACATAAGAACCACCTAATCGCAATTTTTTCATTCAATTCAGGACCAAAGATTCTAAAATTAGTTCTCATTCATGCAAAACTACCAATGCAAAAGGAACATAAAACATATCACTTAAAACACAAACCGGAAAGCAAACTAGGCACGTCAATTAAAAATTAGGACCATATATACACTTGATTGTGTATATCAAAGAACCGGCTCTGTAATAAGAGATGGGGTTATGAAATGAGGTAAAGGTACATAGCTCTGATCCAAACTTCTTAAAGAGTGCATAATATGACATTTAGAACTCCAAAATCCATTTCAGTCATTCAACCCGATATCAAGTATCCTACATAACAACTCACTTGGCGCAAAAATTCAATGCAACAAAACCATAAAACAATTAACCTACAACTTTGGGAAAATGAATTAATCAACAATAGAGCAAAACAAAGACCAAAAATGGTAAATAATAGTCCACCTCCCTCCGCAAAATACGGAACAAACATGGTACTGAGGTTTCATTTGATAATATCCTTTGAACGTATCAACAATCCATGTTCCTAAGAATCCAAAACACAAAGACAGAAATATCCAGAGGAAAATGATTCGCGAAACAACAAATATGAGAATCAAGTAACCAAACTGTACAAACACAGATCGTGTGTGTGTGTTGATCTTATTTTTTAAGGAAAAGATACAATTATTTGTACAAATCATGCCAATGATTTTCCTCACTGTATCGTTTCTCTTACCCAAGGGGTCTAAAATCCAAAATGAATGGGAGAGAAAGCTACTTTTCCCTGCATGAAACGAGCGATACGGGAGAGAGAAGTGGGAAGCCTTGCTGAATTGTAAATGAAATTAATTAAATTTTGAGTTCTTCTGAGTATGGTTCGATCAAAGCTTGTATATAAATTTTAAAACATAAAACTTTTCTTTGACAAGAGAAATTCAAATCTAGGCCAACTTGACTATAATAATATTTTGTATCACATTTATAAAGCTTGGATTCCTAATGGTAATATTCTTCCAATACTGGTGGCTGCAGTGTTAGATTAATTATTTTAATTAATCAATATAATGGATTCACATTAATTAATTATTAGAAAATATTGTTAATATGTTAATTATGATTATATATTGATATTATAAGCACTTTAACCAATTGTTGAAATTATTAATTGGGTTTCCACTGAGAATGACCTTATGATGGGCTGTACCGTTAAATTGTTAACCCGTTGAGAGTTCCTGCTCTCTGCTAGTAGGTTAAAAGACTAACTCTTTATTAAGCAGTTTTCATACGTTATAAACGCTTACAAGAGAAAGAGCAGTTTGCCCTCACATTTTAGAGTAGATCTCATGGATTTTATGGAGAAGATCTCATGTATTCTGTCATACTCCAAATTACACAATTCTTGTCTTAGTTCTTTGTTCAACAAGATTAATATGCTATAATTTGTTTCTATACATTGTTCTAAACATCTAAGAACTCTAATTTTTCTTTCAATTGATACCAGAGCAAGGATGGATATATGTTATAGCTATTGTGTAAATCATTGATGGAGATATCATTTAGTTCCTCTCTTTCTTTTTTTTTCATATTTTTGGCACTTTCTGTACTTCCCAATCATTTGGTATTAACCGATGAAAAAATGCTGCTTTACCAATAAAAATAAGTAACAAATTCAGTAATACACTGTTTAATCTATGTTCTGCCATAATGTGAAATTGTTTTATTTTGATTACCCATATGTTTTCTCGTTGTGTTTGTGCACATGCGCTTGGGTGTGCGGTAATTTGAGCGCTATAAAATTAGAAATCAAAGAGAACACTGTTTGAATGAAAACTTCTAAGCCAATAAAGCTCCTAATGGAGATTAAATTTTTGACTCTTTGTAAAGAAAAGCTAGACTGTATCTCGTTTAGGTTTGCTTCACCTTCTGCAGGATATTGTAAGATCAGTTAATCTGATTCGAGTCATTTATAGTTTCTATTGAGTTTGTTTATTTTCAAGAAAAAAATGTTGCTGATTGATTATCGGTGATATCGTTGCAATGTTTTTTCTTGGAATTGGTTTCCTGTTTAAGTGCAACAATTATGTTGGAAAATATTAGGTTTGGTATTTAATCTGGAGACACAGCATATAGGTTTTCTGTTTGGAAGCCTAAAAAGCGAAAGCATTCTGAAAGAGATTTAGATCACTATGCTTGATTCCTTAACTTGTGGATTGGATCATATGAATTAATATGAAAACTCCAATGAACAAGTGGTGGCATAGATTCTTTGTATTGCTGCTGATCTTTTAAATTTTGATCATTGTTAACTTTTCATTCGGTTTCTTTGATAACCCTTACGTATCAGGTTGTGGAAGATGGCTACGAGTTCTTTGCCAAGCGGCAGCTTGTGACAATATTCTCAGCTCCTAATTACTGTGGGGAGTTTGATAATGCTGGTGCTATGATGAGCGTGGATGATACGCTAACTTGCTCCTTTCAGATTCTTAAAGCATCAGAGAAGAAAGGTAAATTTGGGTTTGGGAACCATACGCCGAGACCAGGAACACCACCACACAAGGTATTTGCTAAAAAGCCATAGGCTATATGCATCCCATAAACTATGTGTAGGACAAAGATTTGCCAGTCAAGTGTGAAGAACAGAAAGATGATATTCATGATGGTTTTTGTACATGTACTTGAGTGATGTTTGTTTTCCTTCTCATTTGTGTAATTGTGTTTTTTGATTCACTAATTTAACTTCCATGTACCACTCTTCATAAAATATGAGATTGCTAGATCTTGTGCTTTATTGATTGGAAATAAAAATTCTGGTTTAGTATACTCTTTGGTTTTGTCATAGGTACTCGGACTCGATGATTTTCTGCTAGATTTTGGGCAAGGATTGGTCCAAACATATTTATTTGAACAATTGTAACCGCACACTATGACCATGTGACTTTTTATACCCTTGTTAGGATTCACAAATTGCTATCTTTACCCATATGTTTGAGCAAGAACTTAAAAAAAATATACAAATGCCCCTCCAAAGTACAATCATGGGACCCAAAGACCAAATATATGTATATGTATGTATATTGGATAGTGGTTCTGCTGTGTTAACATTTTTTTTTTGTACAGAGCTGATAGATTGAGGGTCTTTTCCTGTCTAATTCAGATAATTTATTTCAGGCTGCGAAGGGTAAAGATATGCACATACTCATGCAACTTGATTGAGACGCATGAGTGAACCAACATGTAAAGCCCAGCTGACTTTTGCATGTGTGAACCTTTTCCTTCAAAGTGGTGACAAAGTTTCCTTTAGTTCCAGGGTTGTGTCTACTTTACTGAAGGATAACATGGTAAGCTTGAGACCTAGTATTTAGGATGCAATTATAGGATATTAGTACAATGTTCAAGCTAGGCTTTTTGTTTTATATATTCATTACTACTACTTTGTAACTGTAACTTTTGAATTGCTGGAGTCACTTTTAGAGCAGAGGGTGACAAGAATTTTACTGACTTTATCGGTTACTCTTTGATTATGATGAGACAAGGGATTTTTGAAAGTTGTCCTTTATGGAATGTTATTTGAGGAATTGCTATTAGAATTCTATTCGCATTGATTGTTGCCCAAATGATGCTAGGATACAAGTAGCTTCTGAGCTGGAAAAATCGTCGAAGTTGCTTTCTTTCATGTTGGACTAACCGTTTCATGCTCTAAGAGCAAGCAAACGCAATACCTTAGCTATGCTCTTATAACACAACTCATGTTGTCTCTTTCTTTTCTAAATTTTCTGGAAGATGTGATTCTTATGGTCAGAAAAAAACTTTATAGGCAATAACATGACCATTTCTGTTACTCATTACGGAAGGCCACAAATACAAGTCTGAGCCCATGTCAGGCCAATTATATTCTTATTGAATCGATATAGAATTGTGTGCATCCAAATATTTGGCTGGGCTCCTCAGAAAATCAAGGAAGTCCTCCAACTGAATACCCCAAAGCATCTCTCTTGGCAACGTGAAACCTATAGTTTCATAGTGAGAGAGAGATTTTAGATTCGTAATGTGTAATCGCTCCGCAAACTTATTAGCATCGCCTCCTTATGATACGCAAAGTTTACATCTCTACACTGTTTGCCAAATGTTCAACAGCTTCCTATACTGTTTTCAAAACTATCATATGCTTTTCAGAAATATAACCGAACACTAATTGTTTATGCAGAAGGATAAAGTAGGATTCAGAGAAAGTATTTCGCAAATTGAAGAAAAATAAAAAGAAATGCGGAGGGTAGAAAACCGAACTCTATTAAGAAATTACATACATGATTAGAAAAGCACTTTGTCTTGTTCATATACGGTACAGAGATAGGAGAATCGACGTCAAGCTTTATATTCCACGAGCTTTTTTGTACACATTCCACGAGCTCTTTTGTATACTATTGGTGATCAGTGAAGATTGAGAATTTTACAGTTTTTGTTGTGAAATTAAACCTTGTTAATTTTAGAATCTAGAGAGGAACTGAATTTGCTTCAGAAGAGGGCTCAGTGTCTCCATGAGCTTCTCGCATGGATGATTGTGTATGCCTTCATACGTAGTAACAACAACGCTCGTATCCTTAGATAGCCGTTGGATTTGTTTCTTCACATTGCATGTATGGTGTGTGCACCGATAATAGCTCCTTTTTCAAGTTGCATTAAAATAACGAATCAGAAGGATTAGATTAGAGCATTACAAAAGTAATTAAAACAAGTATCATCACCTAATTGAAGATCTCATGTTGGGTGCCACGGTGTGGCCGGATAACACACTAGATGAGTAATTCACTAAATACAGTAGATAAAAGTAGTTTTTTCAAATAATTTTATGTAGATAAACTTATGTTTTAATAAAACTAACACCAATAAATAGTTGTGCTACCCAAGAGATAGGCCAGTGAGAAGGTGTAGCATGCTCTCATAGTTACCGCAAAAACTCTCACGGATAAACTAAAGTTATCATCCGATTCAAAATTTACGTCACATAGGACCCTCTAACAAAAAAGTATTTTGAAAGTGATTCAGCCACGGACACCAACGTACAAAATTTATTAATACTAGGTCTATAAGCATTCTTGCAATTTCGTAACAAAAACTTGATATTAGAATACAAATTAAAAATTTTATTTACGAAATAATTCTGCATTGGTTCATAATTTAGTAACATTTCAAAGTTTTCTGATTTGAGGGGTGAGGGAACAACTATTAGGGATACTAGCCTGGGGGACAATATTAGCTGACAACCTTTCAGATAAAAGATTAAAAAGTTATTAAAAATTAGTTATTTGAGTTGTGCAAAGTGACATAATCCAAGAGCAGAGGTAAATTAGAGCACCAGCACCAGACCCTTTGTTTGGGAAAATAATTTTTTTTTTTGTGTTACAGTTATATATGTAAATGAAAAAAATATAAATAAATTTGTATGGTTACTGTATATAATAACAGTTGCTAGTGTCCCAGTGACTGTTACATGAAAGGTCATAGGGTCAAACCTCATGATGTGCTCGTAAATTTTTCTTTTTACTTTTTGTATGGGCCATTGTATTTTTAGTGAACTAACAAGTCCATTATCTTTTCATAAAAATATAAATTATCTTTTATTTTGGAAACACCTTCAAGAACTTCATTATATTGTATATATATATATATTATTATTATTTTTTAAATTGTATTATATCTTTTCATAACATAAGACAATTGATATTTTATTTTCTTTCTCAATAATTAGAATGATACTATCCAATTGTTCATGAATTTTTATCAAAATATTCAAAAAAAAAAAACTTCAAAAGTATTACAATTTCATTCTTTATTGAATTATATATAGATATTTCAAAAAAAATTATACTTTTGATAAGCCTTAAAATAAAAT
>MKEJ01099322.1:0-10334 GCA_001753735.1 Embelia ribes | reverse complement strand
CTTACCACAATTTTTATTTGTAAATTGTCTCATTTTTAAAAGAAAATACACACGCCATCACGTTTCTTTCGAAAATTACTACTTTTATACACTACAAAAATACCGCAACATGAATGCAATGTAATGCATTTAATAATGAATGAACATGTTTAATCACCGCGTATAAACATGGAATCATAAATCTCCTCTGTAACATAAATGTAAGCTAATCAAATTATCATGAATTCATCTCCTCAAGTAATCATAATAATAACAAAGCTTGCATTAATATTCATGTTACTCATACGCCACCAATAACGTATATACACTTGTATAACTAACGTCTGCGTTATGCCTAGGTCACATATAAATTCACGTCAATTTCACTAGCTCCAATTCATACATTCACCTCATTTTATAACATCACCATATATGCACTCCAACCATAACATATACATATTATCAAAGTCATCAATTTTATCTTAGGATTCGTTGACTACCGTACCTAAAATAAAGCTAGAAGTCGTCTCGAGACTTTCTACGCAAAATCCCCAAATCCGCTTCCGTTATGCCTCTCGATTTGATATAGTAAATGAGTTTGAATCACCTCATACCAAGGTATAAAAATAATCCATAGGCAATAAGGATTAAGAATATCAATTTTATTTTTATGTACAAAATATGCACGGAAAATGAGAAATTATAAACGAGATAGACGAAAGACAAGACTTACATCAAAAGGTTCTTCTTTCTCTAAGGGTGAGAAATCTCCAACTTTTAATCCAATCCGAGTCATATAGCTAGATGATATTGAAGATTTAAGGTTGACCTTTTTGAGACCAGACCCCCCTCTCTCTCCCTATTTTGGGAATTGAAATGGAAAAAGTGGAGAAGACAAGTGTTAAGTCCATGCCACTTAAGTCAGTCAAACCCCTATAGATCGATCCAACCGTTTTTAGATAGATCGGTCTACACTTTTGGATCGATCCAACTCTACTTGGATCGATCGAAGCCACGGAAATGTTGGGTCAAAACATCTCGGGCTGAAAACTTCCAAAAACATTCGGAATCACTCATAGACCCTAATAGACATGTCCGAAAACTTTCAAAATTGTGTTTGAGTGCCTAAAGCTCGACCTACGAAACTTTACAAGACTACCATCAAACCTTGTCTGCACACCGCATTTTTACTCTTCTAAACGCTATCCTCGCATGCAACTAAGGTCATAATATAAAGAGGACATTACAACTAAAATTCATAATAAAAGCAACAACACCTTCACAAGTCAATATACGTTCTCACCACATGATGTATATATACAATATCACGAGGCATACTACAATGCAATGACAAATAAAACGGAAAATTTGTACGGAATTTCTGGGACGTTACATCTATATACGAACTTCGTCAATTTTATATTAAAGTTTATTGACTAACATACCTAAAAAGATTATAGAAATTGCCCCGAGACTTCCTAGGCAAAAGCCCCAAATCATTTATTTTTCGCCCCTCGATTTGATCTAGAAGATGAACGCAAACGATAGTGCACCTATAAGAGAAAATGACCCGCACGAGGTAAGGAATAAGATAATCAACTTTGTTTTCATGTGCAAAAAGTACATGAAAAACGAGACAACGCCAATGAACAAGATGAGAAATGAAACTTATCTCTTTTCGAAGCATGAGCAACAATGGGAAGAATCTCCACTTATTTTTCGCTTAAGAGCCCCAAAGCTAGATGATATAGGAGGAAGAAGTTTTGAAAATGTTTTATCACCACACCACACTCTCTCTATCCTCTGAAAAATAATGAGAGAGACAAGTGGAGACAAGTGATTAAAAAGTACTTTTTTGTACGTTGAGTGCGGCGACACGTCCGATACCCCTGAGTTGCCAGTCGGACTCCTATCCACCATCGAGCACACCAGTGGATACCCTCCAAACACAGGAAAAAACACGTATAAAAATTTCCAACTTTTGTCCAAAAAGTGAAGTTTTGGAGGAATTTGTCCGACACTTTGTCCGACGCCCTACACCCATCAAACACCATCCGGACAAAACAAAATTTGACACATTTGACTAAGTGTCCACTTCCCTTTTTACATATTTAAAATGTATAATGTGTACTACACCTATGCAAAACCACTCCGCAATAACTATGCCCCACATATACAACATAATAATAATATTAAATATCAAAATTAATATTATTATTAAAACGAAAAATTAATCGAATTCTCTGGGACATTACAAATTTCTAGAATTTATTAACCAAATATTAATATCTCGCCCGTTTTTTAAATCAACTTTTGCAAGTAATTTTAATAAACGAATTTTGAAAAGTATAATTGTGTTCAAAACTAAGCCTCGTTACTCAATTAAAATTTGAACTCAAGGGCTTGTAATTAATATCTCAAATTCCCCCGTGTTTCTCAAAAATAACAAATAAAAGAACATGGATCATAAATTTTCATTTTATTAACTATATGTATTTTTCATATTAATCATTTTCATTCTCTTACAAGGGGATTGGTATTTTAAAAGATCTTCCTTTTCAAATACTTTTTCTCGTGTAAGTAATGTGTCTATTATACTGTATAGATTGTTTTAACAGGATTTCTCGTGTAAAAATACATTCAATTTTTTTTAATATATAATTTATGTTATAAAATTCCTAGCTACTATATATTATTTCTTGTTCATATATTTTTTCGGAAGTCTAAAATAGTTCATGCCCTCAAAATCCGAGAACCCCGGACACGTGAAATGTTTAAAAAATATCATATATTTTAATACGAAGCCAAAGCCCAAAACTATCCACAATACAAACTTTACTCATGCATGATTCAAAATGATAAACACTAGGTAAATATATATCACAAATGTTAAGTTTTACAATATACGAGCCTAGTTGTAGAGAAAAGGGATAATAAGGCTTGGGGCTTCAATATACAATTAGGCTAAGGGATAATATATATCACTAATCCTGTCCGGGATGCGTCACGGTATACAATATATCCCTCGCCATGCTCAGTGATAATAAGATTTGGGGCTTCAGTAAGTCGCTTCTTCAATTGTTGAAAAGATCATTCGCATTTTTTATTCCATTCAAACTTAACTCCTTTCTGAATAAAGTAAGTTAACGGGCTGTTAAGCACGAGAAGTCTTGAACAAATATCAATAGTAGCCAGGTAGGCCTAGAAACCTTCGAATATTAAATATGCTCTTCGGTCCCTTGTATGCTGACACTACCTTAATCTTATCTTTGTCTACCGATACACCTTCTGCCTATACAACATATCCTAAGAACTTCACCTTTGAATATAAGGATATTACTTATGAATATAATAACAAACTTGTCAAGGTAGGCACAAAATTTTTATTTATCAAGTCCATAAATACTGCTAGAGAGTTCATTAAGCCAAACGACATCACCAAAAACTCGTAATATCCATACCGAGTTCGAAATGCAGTCTTAGGAATATTTTCTTCTTTGATCTGTAGTTGATGGTATCCTATCCGCAAGTCAATCTTCGAGAAATATTTTGAACCTCTCAATTGGTCAAGCAGATCATAGAGTCTAGGGAGGGGATATTTATTTTTTATCATCACTTGGTTTAGCTTTTGACAATTAATATAATGTCGCATGCTTCCATCTTTCTTTTGAACAAATAGGACAAGAACACCCCAAGCGGACACACATAGATCGTCAAAGGTGTCATCCAGTAAAGAGCGATAGAAATGGGGGTACTCCTTGGGATAACATCAATCAAGAGCTCAATTTCAGGAGGGGACGAAAGCCCACATAGATCGTCGGGAAAGACATCAAGAAACTTTAATACGACAGAAGGAAAGTTGTGAAATGATACGTCAGCTTCAGGTACAGAGAGGCTAGCGAGCAGGCTACCGAAGTCACCTTTTACTTACAACCCTAAAAGGTTCAGGGATTCACTTTCCCCTATAAAGTAAACACATATGCTCGAAGTGGTCAGCAAGGTTACTCGTCTATGGTCGTAGTCAATGATAGCATGGTGTCGCATCAACCAGTCCCTTCCTAGAATAACATCAAATCTGTACATATCCAGTATTATCAAATTGCACAAAAAGGTATGGTCCTTGATTATCACCTCATATCCACGACAACACACATTTGGTATTATAGTGGTACCAAGAAGAGTTTCTACAGATAGGTTCGTAAGTAATAAAGTGGGTTCTAATTTAAAAAAATGTGCAAGTTGAGTGGAAACGAAAGAACGAGATGTGCCGATATCAAATAGAATAGTAACCGAAGAAGACATAAAAGGTAAGATACCTTGAAGTTCAGATGGCTCTCCCAGCTCTGGGACAGCTTGAGTTACGAAGTATATACGAGCTAGAAGAAGCGGTTGGGATGAAGCTATAGTTGCTCAACTTCCACTTTAAGGGTTATGAGAGCATTTATTCCCATCCAAGGGATGAGATGAAACAGACAATGCCGAATATGGGACCAGAACTGAAGAAGGCTAGGTGTTAAAAGATTGTTCCACACTTTGAACATTTGCATTCGGACAAATTAAAAGCATTTATCCCTAATTTTGACAGGCCAAACATTGAATTTGAGGGCAATTCTTAATTCAGTTATTCGTGTCTCCGCACTTAAAATACCCATTCAAATTATCCGTCATTCTGGAATTATGAGGGTCTAGATCATGCTCCTCGATGGGAGTTATTGAGAGCTCTGAGCATAGACCTCTCGAATTTGACTCGATTCCGCTTGAGATTGGCTCTGACTATGATCCCGATCACGTCTACTTCTACTAGGTCGTCCTTCACTTCTAATTTTACTAGCAACACCTAACTCAACCTTTGCTTGTCTTGTGGTTCTTGTTACTCGGGCTTTACTAATACGTCTTGCATTAACTTCCATTGCTTCCGAACATATCGTTGCTTCAATAGTTTCCTCATATATATTGTACCGATTAGGTGTTAACACCATTTGGATAAAGCACGTAGTCACAATTCAAATCTTCTAATTCGAGATTCTCAGTGGATACCATTTCTTAGAAAATTTGTAAGTATATTTTAAATTTTTGTGCATACTATTCTACTGTGAGTTTCCCTTGAGTTATCTCCATAAATCCTCGTTGATTTTCTTCTCGTTTGGTATCAGGAATGTATTTCTCAAGAATACTTCTTTAAAATCATTTCACATTAAGTTACGTACATTTGTGGTCATTGAATGACCTATCTACTATTTATATGTTTCATCTTTCAAGTAGATGGGGGCTATAGTTACTTTCAAAAGGTCATTTTTCATTTCTCTTAACCAATGACACGCTTCCATTGAATCCGCTCTGCTACGAAACACTGGTGTGTTCAGTCGTCCTAGGTTCTGGTATGTCCTTTCAATTAGGGCATACTTGTAAATAGAGCTACTCCCGGTTCGATTCGCTACGACGCCCACAATCGTCTATGCCATTCATTACATAGACATTTGTAGTATTTTTGGACAAATCCCCGACATTGTGTTGAGTGGGGCTAGGACAGAAGCCCTAAGATTAGGTACCACAATAAGGGCTTGGGTCCCAATCTGAGGAGGGGGAACTTTTTCACTAACAATTTGTCTATCCGATTCCTCACTTTGATCTTTTGAATGTGAGGAGGATTCGTCATTCGTCAAAATAGCTTGATGTCGTAGTAAGTGTGAAATAGATCGAGTATGGGGACGTACTCTTAGCAATACATCCTTCGGGTGAAATCTCTCTCTAGAGAGACTATGTTAAGGGGCATCATCATGTCTATCTTTATGCTTCATAACTATATTCAAAAGCAAATGACAAATACTTCAAATACCAAAAATGCTCTTTTCTACAGCCATGCTTTCATTCTTACTTAGAGTTATGCTCTTAATCATATTTACGTCAACACATATACATATATGCCCTTACCATGCAAATACACATAGCACAACAAATTTGGCAAACGATCAGTCCACTTCAGTTCACGGTTCCACCCATGTCGCAAATTAACAAGGCGTCCCTCGCCATTCTATTATGGGTTTAGAAGTCTACTTGGCATACCACCCAAATGCCGCTCACAACGGATCACACAGAACTTTTACGTACATAGCCACATAATATATCTTATTCTTACGTCGTTTACTTATTACATCTTATCTTATGCAACATGATTACGATGTTAGGGTGTCACCTTAGACACCGCTAATACTCATATGCAACTTATCCTCCAGCTGCCTTTACTCATCTATATGTATGCACCCATCCTAACTTGACCAAGTTTCCATAGTCTGGTTAGCTCTGATACTATCGTGTCATACCCCTGGAATCCAAAGACCCCGGGCACGTGAGATTTTAGAAAAGTATCATATACTTTAACCGGGGCCGAAGCCCAAAACTACCCATAATGCAAACTTTACTCATGCATAATACAAAATGATAAATATATATATATATATATTATTACAAATGTTAAGTTTTACAAAATACAAGCCCAAATTGTACACAAAAGTTTTTCAATTATAATGGCTCAATTGGTTTTACAAAATGCACAATTTGGTAATGAAACTACACTACTATCAAAATGGAGATACTTCATATGCTCCCAAGAGGAGTCGCCTCGCCTACTACTTCGACAGGTCTGCTACATGTTTGTTTTCTTCTTCCCTTTATATGTCAATTGGTAAATAAGAGGCAGACGAGATTAGCTAACAAACAGTGTTCTATATGTTAATTAAAGTATAACAATGAAACATCATATATTGCCATTGAATGCATATAACGCCAAGTTCGCCCGATCATTCATGCATCTTATCGCAACTATAGACTTACAAGATACATATCTCGGGTGTAATATATGTTGGAAAAATACTTCACGACGACCCGGGAATACGTACCCCGAGACTTTATGCATAAAGATTTTAGTGGGTGCCCCTCCAAATCCTAAGTCCCAGAAGAGACCAAAACGTTACTTAAATGAGAGTCTGTTTCCCAATCCGGTACAATGTGTCAAAATGCACTTTTTATTATAATGCGATTTTAATGACTTTAAACTTGATTTCTTCTATAAACGATGATCCAACAGGGTGTTGCCTAATTTTTTGTCCCCATGCCTCAATAAGGGATTTATAGCTGAAAAATATCACATGCAGTTCAATTTTTAAAACTGCCCAACTATATCAGTCGACTGATTTATCAGATCAGTCGACTGATCTGTTCTGTTCTGTTTGTGCAAAAGTAGTTTGTTTCTTTGATTTAAACCAATTCTAATTTATCATTTAATGATTATAAAAAACCTCTAGGGCCTGTATTCTCATCATGCAGAGCCATTATCTTGAAACAAGTGATGAATTTTACCAAAACATAAGCTATTTATTCTGAGTAGGGCACATCAGCCAACTGTTAAGGCTTATCAATTGACTGATAGCCTCTGTTTTAGCAAGATAAATGATGTTTTATTATTCAAAGTGATTTTAAATGCTAAATCAACAATCACAGAGATTCTAAAGGCCAAATGGCTACCTGCAAAACTGAATTTCAAAGAAAATGGAGTATTTTATTAATAGACGATAGATTCTTTACAAATACGTTTGTAAATGCCGGATTTCACTTTGTTCAAAACTCGAAAACTCTAATACTTGTGATTGTCAGAGACTAAAATGATGGGATAAGAGGTACTTACCCCAAAGGGTCATAAAAATCTCATAAAATGCATCTAGGATCCTTGTAACTTGTATGTATGAGGCAATATTTGATCAAATTTCATGTTTTTACATTAATCTTATTCTATCTTTCTCTCTAAACTCTGAGTTTTCTGAGGAAAAATGGCCAAAAAATGAGGTGTATAGGTGCATACATATGGGTATATATATGATAGTAGGACATGTGGTATGTTTCTAGAATCTATCACTGACTTGAATTAGTCAACTGTTTTCAGAAAATCAGTCAACTAATTTGGATTAAGGATGAAAATTTTTAGGATATTACATATTGGGGATTCATTTAATCTATCTTCATCACCAAGGCAAGTAACTATTTAGCCTAGAATGGTGAAAAAAGACATAATAGTATTTAATAGAGAAAACATCAATAAAAACATGACAATCAATAAAAAAGAAGATAAAAAAAATAACACTTAAGAGTAATAAGCTAAAAAAATAGTCACAAACTTGTATTGGAAAGAAGAAGAAGAAGAAAGATTCAAATTCTCCAAAAGCTCCCAATGTAGCCTCCACAAAGAAAACAAGAGAAGACCTTCTTAAATTAGGGTTAAAATTTTTTTAATATTCTCTACACTTGATAAAAGAAAAATTTATCCTTAATGATTTTTACCCTTAAAATTAGATTAAAATAATATAAAATAGGTTACCTATTAAACCATCATGTGCAAAGCATGTGTCTCATTAAATTATTATCTATCAATCGAATTATTACCCCAATCAATTGAAAATCCCTAATATGAATGGTCACTTTCTTTACTCTTTATTTCTTCAATTATTGAGTCTCCAACTTCAAACCTCAAAATTCAGTGTCTAAGGGTCTTCTAAGTTTTGTTAGCCTATCAACTTTTCAAAAATATTCATAACAAGTTCCTAAAGCTCGTAAATTGGCATTTTTAACATCAACTATCTAAAATACACACAAAAACTAGTAATACATAACTATGACAAATTATATGAGCTAAATGCAAGATGAATTATGTAAATACTCCTTATTAAATCCAATTTTATATACTTTAGTAGCACATTTGTACCCCTACCTGCACATTACAAGTCCCTAGTAATGCAATACGTCTTGAATGTACAAACTGACTCTAAGTTTGAACTCAGTAGAGGTATAAAGAAAAAAATAATCCAAACAAACACTCTTCCCAAAATAAAGCAAAGAAAAGAAAATAAAAATTCTAACTTACTTTCGTAGGAAACACAAATGCATTCAACATATATATTAAGCCTTTAAACCGTTGGGCGTCCAATGGATGAGTATATTCTCGTGAGGGCTTACCAGGGGTGAAACCTACAAACACCATAAAATAAATTCCAATTTTAAACAATAAAGCTCCACAAAAGTACATTTTAGTGAGTTGTCATAAAATCAAATATGCTAAACCATTTGACTATCCTAAATCCGAGCTGACACAATCTTTAACTAAGCTTGAGTCTGTCACGACCCTAAAATCCATAACCCTGAGGACGTGAGTTATAACTAATGATAACATATGTAACATATTACAATAATAACGGAAATAATGAAATGGAACAATGATATATCGATTCTTGCAGCATCTAAACTGCCAATGCAGGACGGTTATACTCATATACTACATCAATCTACAGCAATACTGAAAAGTAATGCTAAACTATAAAGAAAGGAGAATGGCCAACATCATTTCAGAAAAATATACATATATGATACAACAATAGATAAACATCCCAGTTTACATAATAATACAATCTATGGCTGAATGTCGATCAGAAGAATGTAATAATGATAATATAAGATATATGTATGTTCTCGGTCTGTATACAAGATGATAGCATACCTATGCCTTTGCCCGATACATCAACTAATAATATTAGAGTATGGAAAAATAATATATACATCGAAAGTACTGTGATAACATACTAACTATATACATCTCCGAAAATTCCTACTGGGTTTTATACCGGCTTTTGCGCCTGCAAAAGAGTATAGTAGGAAAGAAAAGAAAAGGAAATATATACGGTTAGTCAACTATCTCAACGATAAATAAGAGACTACATTATATAAAAATATGAAAGTGGCATAATAGAATATAAACTAATGAAACATGAAAGATATAAGTCATGAAGCAATGCCATAAAACTCGAATGTAGATATGCTCGATGCATGCGACCACGACTCAACTACAAAAACTCGGCTATGTCTCAAAAAAAAAATGGGACTAGTATCGGCCCGAAGTTTAAAAATGTTATGGCTCATCCTCAAAATTTGATGAATGTCAAGCCTTCATTGTGGTGCACCCCGAAATTTGGCTCCTCAGATAGATATCCCAGATCTAGTTTCCCACCTTTCACGGTGGGGCTGTATGAACCCAATTGCTCCCAATAGTTTTAGAAATTTGATACTTTGTCCCGATATAAAACTCAAACCCGATGTCTCAACTCGAAACCTAATACTCAAAATGCAATATTTCATTGTCATGAATGCAATGCCAATGATGCAAATGACATGTCCCGAATGCTCGACATATATAACCCGAATAAGTCATGTTATATGAACATGTATAAGATATAAAAGCTCGAAAGATAGTTATGCTAAAAACAAGTCAATATGAGAGCAATTAATCATAACAAAAAAAAAGTGTTCTACAACTA
>MKEJ01099318.1:0-11194 GCA_001753735.1 Embelia ribes | reverse complement strand
ATTTTATTTTGTTCAATACCACTATGCGTCATCACTTTTAGATTATATTCGACAAAACAAAATACTTTTGTTTTAAATTAAAGATTTTTGACATAACTTGTCATATAAGGAAAACCGACAAATAATAAAAAGGTATATTTCCGCAAGAGGTTATAAACTACTAAGTTGCATTTTTCCAATAAACCGTACCTTGGGAATTTAATCTAGATTGATAGTCAAAATAAGAGGGGTTTTTGACATAATAAAAATGGTGAAAAGGATTTTACATAAGATTATTTTGGTTTTCGGTTTCTTTATTTCTTTTCTTTTACAAAAACTCACATTCCCTGGTTTATGGGAATTTGAGGCATGACATATATGGATTTAGAGTTTAATTATATTGAAAACTATGTTTTGAGTCTTAATTTAGACGTGATTTTAGAATAGTTATTGAAATTGCAATATTTTTAGATAAAATTTTGTGGAACAATGATATTTAGGGTCTCGGATCGGTCTATGAACTAGTTGGACCGGTTCAGATTTAGCTGTGAGGCATCGGATCGGTCGGAGAATGTTTGGACCAGTTGGGGAATAGGTTGGACCGGTCGGAGCTCAGAAAACCCGTACATGGCGGAGTTTGTGTGCACTAATTAAACCCTAAACTTTAAACTCAATCGTATTAAATTAACAAATTGATTAAGAATAGGTTGTTTTTAATTTCTTAGGGTTACATGGTGACGAATTTATGTTGGAAGAAACCATATGTTGGATGAATTTGAATCCTAGATCATATTGAGATGAGATAGTAAATTTAACAACTAAATTGGAAGTTGATATAGTTGATGTATGTCTTTGTCTTGATGGTGTGTAGTGTAGTGATGCATTGTAGGCCTTAGGAATGTTAGTTTAGGGTTCATTATGATAGTAGTCGGCTTAGGCCTTTGGAGCATACTTATATCAAGACACGATTGACTGGTAGAGTAAGTCGTCGACTTAAGCTTTCAGGGTGAGTTATTTTATGGCTTGATGAATTGTCGTAGGTCATGTAAGTGAACTTATACCATGGTTGTCGTAGGTGTTAATCATCAGGGAGTATATGTTGGCTATGACAGTCAGTACTATCCTTGATCAGGTTCCAATAGGGGAACTCAGGATAGGGAGGGTTATCCATAAAGTCTTTACACATAAAGCCTTGAAAAGGACTATATATTCGGAGTGGGAGGACATATATCCCATGTTGTCTTGTCAATCGTGTTGATGAGTTATTTTATGTGTTGATTGATGTACATTTAGTTGTGGTGGTACATGACATGTTTATCTTTGTTACTTACATTTTTCACTTATTATCGTTTTCATTATTTCAATAAAATTAAATTCTTATCTAACTCGTACCTATTTGGTTGCATTTTTGTTATTTTCTTATAAAACGCCAAGTAGAACTAGGTGTCGGTGGTCGGGGAAACCAAAACTAGGTTAAGATGGAAGCTCACTTGAGGGTTGGAGTTTTTTATGTTATCTTATGTTATTACCTATTACTTTATGAACAATTGTAGTCCATAGGCCATGTTTATGTTATTTAACGATTTGGAATAAAGATGTAAGGCCAAAAGCATGATAATAAGGACGAATGATTACTTGGTTTAGTAATAGCGTTCAATGATTTTATTTTTAGATTTGGCTTATTTTAGTATTCGATGTATTGTTTGTTGTGGGTGATGGTTAGTAATATGCTCAGGATTTTATTGAATTCAAGGACTTTACAAGTTGGTATCAGAGCTCAAGGTATATGATAACCTTGGGATCTATCGCGTATTGGGTTTGTGAGTAGGAAGTCTCGAGTACGTTGCATCTAGAAAGCTGGGGTAGGCGTCTAGGAAATTGCTTGCATTGTGTGCCTTGTTTGCATTAATCTATGAGTTGCATTGTTTTCTTACATGTTTTTCATTTTTAAAAATTAGTATCTTATTGTGATGGATGTCAATGTTTAGATTTAAGTCAAATAGACAACGAATGCCATATTGGCCCAACATAGGTCTCCATTAGTGGATAAAAGCAACAATAAGCTATTTGGGTTTACAAATATAGTTTTTCTTTACTTTATATAATGTGAACATACGATTGATTGTTGCATGGCTTTATCAACTATAGATATGGCTCGTAGAGGATGTGGTGGTTGAGGTGGTGACCATGGAGATCATGGTGGGCATAGCGATCGCGGTAGGGAACACGTTAATCTTCCTTTTGTGGCCTCCACTCATTATGAGGTGGAGATTGCCTTGGTGAGGATACAAAAAGAGATTCCCGCAGTACTCACACCCATGGCAGGACTAACCGAGGTTACTCTTCATCCTATAGTAGTTGTCTACATTGGTAGCCTAACAAACCTCTCAGGAGGTAAAGGCAGTACTTGAGGGAATAAATGTCTAATAGATCGGTAATATCAGCATTGGTGCTCAAGCAATAAGGGTGTAAAAGGAGATAGATAGGGCTAATGCTCCTATCTTTCATGGGGGTACAAATGCAATGATAATAGATACATGGGTGTCTAACATGGAGCATTAAGTGACGGATGGGTTGGTTGTAGTGAGGATAGTGCTACACTTTTTGTGTGATGGGGTTGTGGAGTGGAGGAAAGAATACGTTGAGACCTTCGATGTTGAGAAGCTTACCTGGAAAGGGCTTCAGGACATCTTCTAGATAAGGTATTGATCATAATAATGTCGAGGACTTCCTCAACCTATAGTAGGGTATTAGGACAGTGATAGAAGACGCGATCGATTTTTTGGCACTAGCAAAGTATGCCAAGATGTACATACCTATGGAGGAGGAGGAGATCAAGAGGTTTATGATGGGATTGCGACTAAAGATTGATCATATTGTGACTAGAATAAGGCCAACTACATATAATCAGGCAGTAAAGAAGGCCAATGAGCAATAGGCTATTGACATGCAGGAATGAACGGATCAAAAAAATAAAAAGCAGATAAATTTTCAATAGAGTCGGGGGTATCAGTCGCCAAGATAAAGTGGCAATCAGGGTAATCGAAAGAGGGGTCGAAAAGACGGAGCATCGTTTTCACAAGCATAATCAGTTTAGAGATCTTCTGCTCCTAGGACGGGGTCTATAAATACGATTGGAAGGTATGCCATAAATGCAAGGAGGAAGGGCATATCATGCATTATTGCCCTGTGATCAGGTATAACAGATGTGGAGTTGTGGGAAATATGTAGAGCGTTTATCCGGGATCGACTGCTCGGACTCATACTACTCTTCCCACACCACAACACTGCCAGTCGTGTCAGTTCAATTGGGGGTATGACTTGTCGTAGCAGTCAGTAGGGGGTAAAAACCGAGCCATCGCATCTAATTTTATATAAATGGCACCGATGCGATTGTACGTGCTTTAGGGGTTCTCTGCCACTTTGGCAGATGCATTAATTATTCGAGGTACTCTACTATTTCAGTCTTCATGTGCACAAGTTTTGTTTAATATGGGTCCATCTCATTTATTTGTTGCTGTATGTTTAGTTCTGTCATTAGGAACCAGAACATTTAGATTCTTATGGATATGTTGATATATACTTAGGTATTGGGCTAGTTCCGAGGTTTGTATGTCATCATTGTTTGATTCTTATTTTCGATCATTACTTTGGTTGTGAGATTTTAGTACCCGATATGTTGGGATTTGATGTCATTCTTGGCATGGATTGATTGCCATCCAATCGTATTGTTATTGAGTGTGAACATTATTGGGTTACATTATTTTAAGAGGAAGGGGTAACAGTCTGGTAGGTTGGGGAATGGGACATCCTTTGTATCTCTGCGAGGTCGACTAGAGACACTCTTAGTTGTATCCTTATGACCCTTTCTAATTCTGAGATTTATGAGGCATATCTAGAGTTTTCTCCAGTTGTCTTTGACTTTGTTGATATGTTTCCGGATGATCTTAGTGAATTAATGCATTGTCATGAGGTGGAGTTCACTATAGATCTTGTTCTGGGCACAAACAAGGCTTATTTATGTGACTCCTTATCATTTGGCGCCAACAGAGTTGAAGGAAATAAAGTCTCAACTTAAGAATTTGTTGAACAACGGGCTTATTCGTTTGAGCACATTACTGTGGCATGCACCGGCCTTATTTGTGAAAAAGAAGGATGGTTCGATGAGGATGTCCATTGACTACAGAAAATTGAAGTAGGTGATGAAGAATAAGTATCCATTGATAGGGATAGATGACTTGTTCGATCAGTTAAAAAGGGTCGAGGTACATTATGAAGTTAGATCTTCCTTTGAGGTAACATCAGTAGTGGATTCGAGAGGAGGATGTTCCGAAAACTTCTTTTGGGACTCGTTACGGGCATTATGGGTTTCTTGTTATGCTTTTCAGGTTGACAAATGCGCCGACAGTCTTTATGGATTTGATGAACAAAATATTCTAAAAATACTTGAATAGGTTTGTCATTGTCTTCATAGATGACACTCTTGTTTACTCCAAGAATGAAGAGGAATACCGATAGTATTTGTGGATCATTTGACAACGTTATAGGATTATCTGTTGCATGCAAAGTTGTCGGAGTATGAGTTCTAACTTCAAGAAGTGAGATTCTTGAGGCATGGCATGATGACAGAAGGAGAGACTATAGATCCATTGAAGTTCGAGGTAGTGTTGAAGTTTTCTGGGGTTAATAAGTTACTATCGATGATTTATGAAGGATATCTTGACTATAACATCTCCCATGACTCGCCTTACTCACAATGTGGTCAAGTTTGAGTTGATTCTAAGTATGAAGAGTCACTTGCAAAGCTGAATGAGTTGTTGACAATAATGCTAGTATTAATTATTCCGAAAAGGGGAGTAGGGTATACAATATACTGCAATGTGTCAAAGGAAGGGATGGGTTATTCTGATGAAGACAGAAAGGGTAGTTGCCTGCACCTCTCGCCAGTTGAAAGTTTATGAGCAAAATTATCTGACTCAGATTTGGAGCTAAGGGTAGTCATTTTTTTCATTAAGATCTGGAGGAATTACTTATATGGGGAAAAATTTAAGGTCTTTTCGGATCATAAAAGCCTCAAATATATCTTTACGTAATGACTTGAACATGAGACAGAGACGACGGATGGAATATTTAGATAAGTGTAACTTTGATCTTCAATACCATCCGTAGAAGGCGAATTCCGTGGCATATACATTGAGCTATAAGACTTGGTGTACTTTGGTATGTCAAATTCATAATGAGTGAAATACGGTAAAGACGCTTGTTGAATTTGGACTACAGTTCATCAAAGGAGAAGAACGGATATCATGATACACTAAGGTTGTTAAACTAAAATGGATTAAGAGGGGTGATTGAATTTCAATGGTAGAATGCTTGATCACAGAAGTCCATTGCTAAAGCCCCAAGTTGTAACTCTCAGGTTTGGACTGTTAGAGATGGTAGAGAATTGAGATATCGGGGTCACTTATATGTGCTGATGTCGATAAGAAATGAAGTATTGCTGGACTTGCATTAGCCCCGGTTAGCGATACATCCTGATGGAAATAAGATGTACCATGACTTGAGACGCACTTATTGGTGCCCAAGTTTGAAAATAGATATAATTTAGTTTATGGCACGATGTGTTACAAGTTAGCAGATGAAGTGAGATAAAAAGAAGTAGGGTAGTAAGATGCAACCACTTGAGATACCGAAGTGGAAGTGGGTTCATATCACGATGGATACCGAGGTCTAAAAGGAAGATGATACTATTTGGGTCATTGTTGATGGATTGACGAAATTAGCGTACTTCTTGGCTATAAAAAAGGATGATGGAACATAGGTGTTATTGCGGTTATATAGGAAGGAAATCCTTCGGTTACATAGTGCTCCTTGTACCATTGTGTCCGATCGAGATCCAAGATTCATATAATAGTTTTAGAAGGGTATACAATAAGCCATGTGCACAAAGTTAATGTAGAGTACTGCTTATCACTCTTAAATGGATGGGGCATATTAAAAGGACAATACAGACATTGGAGGATATATTACGAGCATGTATGCTAGGTTTTGATGAGAGTTGGGAGGATCATTTACATCTAGCCGAGTTTGTGTACAATAATAATTACCATTCAAGTATTGGAATGACGCTTTTCAAAGCATTTTATGGGCGACCGTATAGGTTACTTATTTGTTAGATGGAGTTCAGGGAGTCGTTATTTCTAGGACCGGATATGTATTTCTCAAGGTCTCACTTTGGAAAGGGGTAATGAGGTTTAGAAAGAAAAGGAAGTTGTCGCCAAGATTTATGGGACCTTTCCAAATTATTGAGAAGGTTGGCAAGCTTGCATATCGATTGGCACTGCTACCACAATTGGAGAATGTACATTCGGTCTTCCATGCGTCAATATTACATAAGTATAAACTGGATCCATCTTATATTATTAATCTTTCTGACCTAGTAGTGGAAGAATATGTAACATATAAGGTCAAACTAGTGAGTATAATGGATCATCATGATAAGGTGTTGAGTAGGAAGGTGATACCTCTTGTTTGAGTCCTTTAGAGACATCATAGAATTGAAGAGCAGACGTAGGAGCTCGAGAAAAAGATGCGAAACAAATTTACGAAACTATTTGCAGGTATACTTTAAACTTTAATGACGGAGCATATTTTTTTTGGGCGAAGAGCTGTAAGACCCAATAAAATATAAAGACTACCACAGTAATATTACAGAATGTTAACCAATCTTTATCTCAATTCATGTTATTTTCTTCTAACACAGAAAGAGAAAGGGAGATAGAAGGTGAAGAGGATGATGAGCAAAACACATCAAGTCTAGGTGGTGAATTGCTCTCCTAGACGATCTAATGGCAGATTCACATTTTTCTGGTCGTTTTCTCCATTGTGAGGTAAGATTTGTCATCAAACTCTTTCGTATTCGTTCATATCCTAATAAATCAAAGGCGAGTCTAATGACCGATTGAGGTTCGAATTAGTCAATTGATAATCAATTATGATCAATTGTTTGTAGGTTTCATTGGTGTGTCTTTGGGTGGTGTTGTTAATTAGACGAGACAATTATCTTATAATATAATTTGGACTCTTATTTTTTGGTGTTAAACATTAATATGCATATGAGTATTCTTAAATTACATTACTATTATATATTTTTGTTTCATATATTGCTTTAGAATTGGAACATCCCAGACTTGTACTTGCTTGGTTGTATTTTTGTATTATTTCTTTCTATAAAACGCTAAGCAGAATCAAGTACCGGAGGTCCAGTGATCTAAAACTAGGGTTGGAGCTCACTTGGGAGATGTCGTCACACATGTTTTATTATATTTTGTTTCTCGACAGTTGAAGGCCATTGGCCATAATTAATTTTACTATTTTCTTTGATGTTGTGTTGGAAAAGCTAAAATATGATAATAAAGCCTATTTGACATTGTTAATTCAATTTCGTTTGAGATGTTAGATGGTATTTCACTATTAAATTATTCTTATTGTTGGAAATTTTGTTTATTTGATGAAAATTGGTGTATTTTTATTAAGTTGGATGGTCGTTCATCACATGCACGGGATGTGTCAAGTTCTGGGGAATGGTATCAATAATTCTCTTCTATAATTTGGCTCAATTTGTCAACAATATGTCGCATTTGTCAACAATCTGTCGCATTGAAGTCAAATGATTGATATTTTATTGATGGGAATGCTCTTTGGTGGATGATATTTGGTAAGGTTATCTACAGCTCGGTTTGGAACGGATCTTAATAAAATATGGAACCGAACTATTCGATATTGATTCTAATTTTTTTGGAATAGAAGCTGAATTATTGAAGATTGGTTCGATTCTAGTTTGGTTCTTGATTGGTTCGATGCTGTTTCAATTTGGTTTTCGATTCCACGTGCAGTTATGTTTCACTTCTGTTCTAGCATATTTCCATTATAATTATTTTTTTAATAAGTAATATACTTAATGTTTTCAAAATATGTGAACAAATGTAATATATAAAATAGTACACACTATTTGAATCGATTCATACTTTTTTTTTTGTTTGATATTTTGATATTTTGGTATGCATTCAAGTAAGTTAACTCATAATTATTTTAAAATTGTATTATCACTACCAGTTCTCAATTCTGTTTTAGATCGGATCGGTTCTTGGTGCAGTTTCAAATAGTTCTTATTCCAAGATATATGGAATCGGAACCGGACCATTAAATATCGGTTCTTTCAAATTGTGAACCGGAACCAAGACCAATAGAATAGAAACCGAATTAATCCAATGTGATCGATTCGATCAGTTATTGACTCTCTCGGCTTTTTTGTACACCCCTATACGGGCTCCTGGAATGACCATACAAGTCTTTCTGGTCTTTACAGTGTTGATGCCTTTTTAGATTACAAGGGGACGAGGGAGTTTCACACTCCCTTCATTGCATCAAAATCATAATAGTTCTTGATCCGATTTGCTAAGTATATATATTCTTAATTCTCTCCAACCACTTATTCTCTGGAACTACCTCCTCCGCACACTCATCTCCCCGACAAGTCTTCAACCAATATGTTTTCTATTGGGCACAATGTGTTATTATATTATATTGGAGTTATATCTATTTCAGTACTTATCGAGGCAGGCGAGGAAGAGGGGTTAAAATTCTCACCAAATCATATAAATCATAATTAAAAAATTACAATAAATTTTATCAATTAATTAAATATTTTTTAATATAACCAACTTTTGGTTATTTTGTCTAATAATATTTACTATACAAAAATAATTTATGATTGCAAAAAGGATGAGAGTAAAATCGTTAGTCATACATATTTGTAGCCAAAATTCTTTTCATAAGATTTAATTCAAACTCCTATCTAAATAGATAGGGAAAAAGCAGGAAAATACAAATAAGTATATCTATTGTATTCAACTTGAAATTTGTTACAAAATATCAAATTTGGCCTCACATTAGTAGAGTTTAGAGAAATTGTATAAAACTATACTATATATTTCTATCGTGTTAAAAACAAAACTTATAATAAAGTTAAATTGCTCAATAGCATAAGAGGAAAAAGAGAAAACAACACTGTTGCACGATAACAAATGAGAGAAAAGAGAAAACAACAATACCGCACAATAGCAAAAGAGGATACAAAAAATGAAAGAAAGCTAGTCATTGCCTGTTAACCTCGGGTTAGTTTATGACTTCCCACTCCAACTTGGATACACTAGTTAGTAGTTACATGTCATCTAACCGCTGCTCAATGAATATATAAAATGTATACACTTGATATAATTTTTTTAATTAATTCTTATTTCGATCCAAGGCTTGTCAATAAAAAATAAAGATAACACTAATGCACTAAATACTTTGAACTCCTGAAATGAATTCAAACCACCCTTGCGTTATAATCATTAAACTATGGTAAAAAATGACAATATACAAACCGTGTAGATTTCGAGGACACATAAGCTTGAGACAAATAAATTTCCATAATTAGAATTGTTTGTTGGAATAAGTATTGTCCATTAATTTTGGTAAGTTTTTCTTCATAAATTTTTCTAGTTCAAAAAATTAAAAGGAACAAAATAAAAATTAAATTAAGCTGTCAACTTCTATCTAGGTGGGACATCCTATACTGCTAATACTACCTATTTGGTTATTTAGCGCTGGTTCATTTGGATTAAGGAGAAAAAGAAAATAATTAAAATAGTAATTGACTAAGAAAAGCTTTATCGATAGTTAAATGGAGAATAAATTGAATCTGGGAAAACCCCCAAAAAAATTACTATATTATTAATTGATAAATAATTATTTTAAAATATTAATTTAGCCATGCAAAATGTATGAATCATAACTAATAATTATTACTTTAGGAGATAATTAATGTCCACTGCAACATCAAATGTATGAAATTACATTTATCTTAATATATTGCATCCTTGAAATATAAGGAGAAAATTTCTCCAAAATATGATAAAGGAAACTTATTTGGTCATTAAAAGAAACCTGGTGATGAATTGGCAAAAAATGAAACTTTTAGGATATGACTTGATAAAAGATTAAAATATGTCAAATTGAAAGATTAATTGGACATCTTATTAGGTGGATCATCTCAGTCTCAGAAGTTGGGTTAACATATGGGCTTCATTATCAACCTACTTAAGATATGGGCTACTCTCCACTTAAGTTTGTAAATTTGTCCCAGTCTCAAATATCTCAATCTATCTCAATCTTAAACTACTTTTAACAGCCTTTTAAAGACATTTATTTATGTGTCTTTTTATATTTGATGAACTTCAACAATTAAATAAATTTTAGAATTTCTTGTCCAAAAGCTTGACTTTCTCTTCCATCAAAAGCTTGATTACCCACTTTTTTACTGGCATCTGTTTTGTTTTCAATTGTTGGCTGAAATAAGACAACCTTCTTATTGTCCGTATCCTGATAAAAAAAACCAAAGCGTTACAGTATGATTATACGATTACTAATTAGGTATTTTCCTATCGTGTAATATGGAAATTATTGTATAACAGATGATATCTTAACTTCTTTTGAGATTTTTGACCACTTGAAAAATAAAAGTAGTGGGAACAATGGACCGATGGTCTTGAACTAGATATGAGTGAGACCTACAACAGAGTTGAATAGGATTTTTTTGTGTAAGGTACTGGAAAAGATGGGTTTTAATGCTAAATAGGTTGAGATAATCATCAAATGCATTTATCCAGTCTTTTATTCGATACTCATGAATGGTCAACCCTCGAGAGGGTTTATCCTTCAAGGGGTCTCCATCAACGGGAACCTTTGTCGCCTTACTTTTTCATAAAAGGTGTTAGTATCCCGTCTCTTTTTTACCTATGACAATATCTTCTTTGCTAGAGCTAATGAAGTTGAAGCAAAGAATTGGCAAGAAACTCTAATTATTTATTGCAGCGCCTCAGGTTAGATTGTAATTTTTTTCAAATCATCAATATTTTCCAATGATAATGTAAACATTGTTACATCAAAAATCAGTGGAGTTTTGGGGGTTAGTGAATTAGATGGTAAAGGTACATATCAGGGCTGCCAACCTTGTTAGGTAATAAAAAGAGGATCACATTTTAGCCTATCAAGGAAAACATTTGGAAGAGAGTACAAGGATGGAAAAAATAAAAATGATCTCAAGCGGCAAGAGAAGTACTCATTAAAGCAGTTGCTTTGGCAAATTTGATCCTTTTTTTTTTTTTTT
>MKEJ01099311.1:0-15332 GCA_001753735.1 Embelia ribes | reverse complement strand
AGTATATTTCTCAAAATGTTACATTAGAGCATCCAAAAACATAATTTCTCCTTAAATTTATAATTCTTACTTTCTAAAAACTCATTTATTGCAAAATAAAAATTAATTATTTTCGATATTTCTAAAATTAATTTTCTACATAATTAACTTAAGAATATATAAATATAAAATTTAAAAAAAATAATTTTCGAATATATTGGTTTGTATTTTATATAGTAGCGAGAAAAAATTATATTTTAATAGAAAAATAGTGAACAGTAATATTTTCATTTGGGAAAATCACTCTTGCAATCTTAGTAAAAAGACTGAATTTACATAATCTCTTTCTATTTTCTCCTTATCTTTCCTATTTGAGAAACTAAAGTACCTAAAAAAAAGGCTCTTATATTTCTAGATGGGAAACTTTAGCTTTCATAATTTTTTTATTAAAATAATATTTGTTTTCCAAAAATCTATGAAATTATAGTCAAGATTCATAAAACATATTTTTGTATTCTATTAGATGATGTATAATTATTATAATATTTTTTGTAAATTTTATTAAAAGGCGATAACTATGGTCAATTTTTAAAATATGAATTTCTAATGAAAAATAAATTTTTAAAAAAATTATAAAATATGTGTTTGAATATACACAATTAGTTTATGAAAAACCATTTTATCAACTTGGAGATCAAAGTTAGAGGTTCTTGAGGGTGTTTAAGGTTGCTGTGAAAAGGGAAAATATCAAATACCAGTTTCTGATACGGGTGTGAAAAGCTCAATCTGGGCCTACGTTCGGTTCGTAAATTATTGTTAATTAGCTTGGCGCTTATCCTAAATTAAATCTATTATATCCTCCAATAAGTAATATTTAATTAGTTTATCGTTGTTCCCCTTCATTATTTTTCCTTATGGTAAACAACATTCCCACCAACTTTTCTCATTAAGTTCTAAAATTTTCTTTCTAAAAATCTATTTCTCTTACAAAATATAAATATGGCACGTAATATGTTTTTTAAATCATTTCTATACTATTAATAAATTAATATTTAAAATTAATAAATTTTTAAAAAATATTATCTTTCTAATATATTTGTGTATTTGATTTATTTTAGTGGACTTCTTTATAGACAAATGGTGAATGGCAAGAAAATTTCTCTAATAAATACCTGAATGAACAAATGCTTTGTAAAACTTGAATATCTTGAGTATTGTATAGGCGCAAAATAAAAAATTTGTACTTGACAGGGGGAAAATGTATTTGGAGTAAGTTTAATTTAGATGCTTAAAAGAGTTCGTACAATTTCCTATAAATTTACAAGTACGTATATCATTACATTTTCCTTATTCATATTTGTATGGATGTGATTCTTTTACTCCGTAACGATTAGATTAGGACTTCCTAATATTTAACGTTGCGGCCTTGTGAACATTTCAAATTAGCAACTATAAGAATTTTTTTCACACAATTAACTTAGATAATTTGATGTGGGAGGTAAAAAGAGGCATATATAAATCTATAAGACATGGATGAGAGCAACAAAAAGAACATGTGTCATAAAATTTAGACGAACGAGTTGCCTCTAGACGAGCTAGTATTATCAAAAAACTTATATTAACATCCCGGTGCAATATTTTATTTGAATTTTATACGAACTATTATGAATTAAAGGCATGATTATTATTATTGTGTACAGCTCATTATAACTGTATTAGCGCTTTATGTCTCGATAGTGACAATGAAAATTGAAAAAGTACGTGGTATTGTTAAGTTTTAGTTATCGTTTCTAATAAAAAGCATTAACCTATTAATAGAAGACAGAAAATATCATTTCCCTTAATACATTATGGATTTTGTCTTACTCTAGACGTTTCAAAATTTTATTACCCTAGCTGTTTCACTAGAAAAGTAGTGGTATATTTTCCGCAAAATCTATTCAAAAATCATAACCACGAAATTTACGGATATATGATATATTTTGGCCCTTCTGATTATAATTGTTGCCCTTTTGGTTTCATGATTTAAATAATACACATTGAAATAAATAATATTATCAAAAATCCAATTTAACTCCGTCTAAAACTCACAAAAAATTTAACAAAATTCAATAAATTTAAACCAAAATATCCACTTTCCAATATCTCTCCATCATAAATTCAAGCTACAAAAATTCAAAAACAAAATCTATATAAATATTTAAAATTCTATATATCCAATATAAATTTAACAAAAATTTAATAAAACTAAATCCAAATCCCCAATTTCCAATTTCACTCCATAAAAATTTTTAAAAAATACAAAAAAAATATTAATATGGAACCAGTAAAAAGCTCTAAGAACGTGAATACAAGAGATATAAAAGAATATGAGTAGTAAAGAAAAAGATGAACAAATTAATTTATATAGTAACGTGCCACATCTAAAAATTCACGTTGATTACCCCCATAGGAGATCTTATTTTGGTTCCATAAATTTTGCCATTCTCAATTTTTGAGAATTGAGTTTCTCCCATTAACCATTGGCAAGCAAAAGTTAGGATTAGGGGCGACAACATACACAGATATATAGCAACACTATTTCTAAAAATCTAATCTCAAGTGGTACTGTGGGACAATAATCTAACAATAACACATACTAAATTAGTTCAACGATAATATAATACGAAGCCATTATTTTCAATATGATAGCCGAAAATGTGCGAAGGGGATATACCACGGCATGGATAGCAAGTAGACAACTTTAGTAGGGTAATTAGAAAAAAACACAAATTTAATAGTTTTGATAAATGTCTTTATCAACATTTTGCCAATACAAATAGAATACTAATTCATTTCATTAAAGATATTGGTGCCGTAACGAGCAAACAATTTCATTAAATAAATACTATACTTTTATATAACGTGTATTGAGTTAATAAGAGATGTTAATTATAGGATATATACATCTGATGGCTTTTTCCTGGTCTTATATCAGTTATCTAGTTGTACGTACTCATGACGGCGTTCTTATTCCAAATTGAAGTTATCAATATAAAACGAGTTTTGGTTGTATTACAATAAATGCGGCTTTTATTAGGCAAAATATTGGAATATTTCAATAAATGTGGAATCACATATGTAAATATTAAATGTATTGTGCTTTCAATCTTATTATTTTATTATTACTTCTTGTGCCTAGGTTGTAATTATTATTTATAGATATAGTACGAGCCTAGCCTATATATCATATGTTGTAATTCATTATTGAATAAGACTTTCATCATATTGATTTATAAAAGTTGGCATGGTATCAAAGTTGTCCATCTCTGATGATCTAAGCTAACCCTAAATGCATCTTACCGTTGCCCCCCTCTAAACTGTCTCTCCTGCCACCGGCCACCCTGCCGCTAGCTGGCCCCCTCATTTTTTTCTTTGCTCTACAGATAATATTTTCTCTTTTCCTTATTTGATACATATGGCTTATTCTCCTTCATCTACCATTAATATCATTGATATCACTGCTAAAAATTCTAATACAATCATGGCAACCATTGTAATCTCTTTACACCTTATCCGACTTCTCCCTATTATTTACACACTCTAACCATCCTAATTTGGTATTATATGCCCCATCTTTTAACGCAAATAACTATTATACTTGGGAAAGAAGGATGAGACGTGCCCTCAATTTCAAGAATAAAGTTGGTTTCATTAATGGCTCTCTTATTCGCCCCTAGGACGATAGAGCCATCGGTGAGGCATGGGATCGTTGCAATGATGCAGTTATCACATGGCTACTTTACTGTATTGATATTTTTCTTACCCCTAACCTTTCTTATTACAGTACTGAATACTAGTTGTGGACAAAATTACACACTCGATTCACATATGATAATAGTTCAGAAATATATCGTATCGAGCAAGAAATTAAGGAATTGAGATAAGGTATGCAAACTGTGACTCAATACTATACGAAGCTCATGTCAAAGTGGGAAGAACTTAGCCTTTCATACCCCCTGAGATATGCACTTGTAATGATTGTACTTGTAAGGCATCTAAAACTACTGCTAAAAAGATTTCTGCAAGAAAAGTTTTTAAGTTTTTGGTGGAATTGAATGAATCATTTCAAAATATTAGAAGCTCTATTTTATCTGAAATACCTCTACGGAATTATCTAAGGTTTATTCATGGATTCATAATAATAATAATAAAAAAAAGGGAGTTAATATTGCAATTGCCAAAAATCGAGATAATTGGGCATTGTTGGTTAAAAATAATAGTAACAAGTCAAACCGGAGCGATTCAGGATGCGTAAACAACCTCAACCGTGGTCCGTAGCCGTGCAGAGGAGCTGCAACCGACGATCAACAACTAGGCGACAGTTGCGGCCTACTGTCGCTGCTGCAACAACCAGCTGTTGCTTTGGACGCGGGCATAGAGGCTGCTCCGGGTCAATTTCAGGGCACGACTCCCCTTAGTTCTTGCTAGGGTACTTGTATTTTTCATGTAGAAAATAATAATCGATGTAATATTTGTAATGGTTGAGGTCATAGGAAAAATAAATTGTTATGTTTTTATTAGATACCCCAAATGGTGGACAGGTTCTATATTTTCTTTGGCAAATAGCGTTTTTGAGCAAGACGTGTTGCTGCATGCAGTATGATAGGTACCTCACTACATGCTAGCACTCCTACATTGAGCCACTAATTTATGATTCTTTGGTTAACTTTGTTGGTATTTCTTCCCCATCTATTTTTTCTCTCTATTATTGAATTATAGATACTAGGGCATCCCAACATATGCTTTGTTTTCCTCTTAGTACTATGGTTTTTTATATCTTGGAGACCCAAAGTTTGTGAATGTTGCTGCAGGAAATACTATTTATGTTCTAGCTGTTGGCTCGGTTATTCTATCTCCTCCCTTAACTTTAACTAATGTTCTATATTTACCTGAATTTAAGTATACTCTTTTTTCTGTTAGTCAGTTATCTAAAGATCTTAATCTTATTATTATTTTTTATGTTGATTTTTTTATTTTTCAAGAAGCTATTACACAGATACAAATTAGAATGGGTGAAAGGTACAATAACCTTTATTACTTTAAGCCTAACCTTCCTGCTACTGCTATACCACCTCCTATGAACTTTGTACCAAAGATTAGGTCATCATTCACCATTTATTATTTCAAATTCCCCCCTTTGTGATGCTTGTGAAAGGGGAAAACATTCTAGACTTGATTTTCATCAGTTATCAATTATAGCACATTTATTTTTAATCGTATCTATATTAATATTTGGGTAGTTACTCTTTTCCTACATCTGATGGTTCTCGTTTTTTTCTTACTATTGTTGATAATTTTTTTCGGCTAACATGATTCGTAACCAATACAATACTTGGGTTTAACATATTCATACAGGCAATGGTCCTGAATTTAATACTTGTTGAGAAACTTTACAATTGTTCAATGATCATGGTGTTATACAAGAATTTACATGTAATGACACCCCACACAAAATAGTGTAGCAGAATGTTAATATCAACATATTCTCAATGTTGTCCATTGTTTACGTTTCCACGCAAACTTGCCACTTTGTTTTTGGGGTGAATGTGTTCTTACTTCGGTTCACCTAATTAATCTCACTCCATCTAAAACCTTAAATGGTGAATCATCCTACTATAGTTTATTTAAAACCAAACCCACATACTATCATCTTCGAGTTTTTAGTTTCCTATGTTATACCCAAACACTCAAAGCTGGTCGTGATAAATTCCAAGCTTGTCCTACTAAATATGTTTTTGTTGGTTAACCTAAAATGCATAAAGCTTATCGGGTTTATGATTTAGAAAATAAAAAATTCATAATTTCTCGTGATGTGACCTTCCATGAACATCCTCTCAACACCACTCCTAGTTGCCCTACTGTATCAAATTCTAAACCCAATACCTATACCACTGAACCCACAAACCATAGTACCCTGACCGATCTTTTCCACGATCACCCCAACACCCTTAGTACACCCTTATCCAAACTGCCTACCCAAACCAACCCCACCAGCCCAATTGCCACGGCCCCGGAGTTGGTTCTCAACCTTACCTGGTTCCCTTGGCCCCGGAGCCGGTTCCCATCCCTACCTGGTTCCCTCAGCCCCGGAGCCGGTTCCCAACCCTATTCAGTTCCCTCTACCAACTCGAAATAGGACACAGTTATATCAGCAGATAGGACCATCGCCCTTCTGACCCAAATACGACCCCCACATATCACTACTCGCCTTTTACGGTTATTAGACTATGAAAGACCTACTTTACCTCCGACTTCTCATACTCTCTCTGCTACTTTATCTGCATCTGCAAGCACGGTACATCCCATTTCTTCTTTTTTTTCTTATGAACATTTTTCTTCTTCTTATGCTATTTTACTTAGTTCCATATCTAATATTTCTAAACTTAATAATTATTTTGATGCTATACAATATTCACTTTACCGACAAGGCATGAAGTCAGAACTTCGTACCCTCGAAGACAATCAGACTTGGACCTTGGTTCTCTTACCTCCAGGTAAAAAGCCCATTGATTGTAAGTGAGCTTATAACAATAAGCTAAATCCCGATGGCTCTATCAAGCTCTACAAAGCTCGTCTTGTAGCCAAAGGATATATGCATATTGAGGGTCATGATTTTCATAATACTTTTGCTTGTAGGGCGAAACTGGTTATTGTCCGTTGTTTACTTGCGATTGCTATTGTTTGCTATTGGGAACTCCACCAGTTGGATGTTCACAATGCAGATCTTGATGTGGAGGTATACATGACTTTACTACTCGGTTTAGCACGAAAAGGAGAGACTCGGATCTGCTGTCTCCATAATTCCCTTTATAGACTTAAGCAGGCATATCATAATTAGATTCTAAGCTTTCTTCAATTCTTATTTCTGCTGATTTTGGACAGTCTTCTTCAGATCACTCTTTATTTACTCATATTGTTGGGAAATCGTATATTGTTGTTCTTGTAAATATAGATGATATTCTTGTAGCAGGTAATGACCCTTGTTGCATCTTAGCTGCGAAGCAAGTTCTCGCTGATCGCTTTCACATTAAAGATCTGGGTCCTTTAAATTATTTTTTAGGATTAGAAATCGCTTGGTCACCTTTAGGTATATTTTTTTCACAACATAAATATGCTTTGGATATTCTTTCTAATTCAGGATAGTTGGGTACTAGACCCGTTGACTTTTCCATGGAGCAAAATTTATGCTTTCGACCCAAGGATGGTATTCCTTTGAGCGATCTTAGTGTTTATCAACTTCTTATTGGCCGTCTGATTCATTTGACTATTACGCGGCCGAATATCTCGTTTGCAGTAAATTGTCTTAGCCAGTTCATGAATGCTCCCCTGGATATACATGTTCAGGCTATGTATTATATTATCCAATATATTAAGGGGTCGCCGAATAGTGGTTTACTATTTTTTTCTGATTTAGATTTGCGGCTTGTTGCGTACTCAAATTTTGATTGAGCCAGTTGTCAGATTACTCGTGGCTCTACTACAAGCTACTTTATCCTTATTGATTCTAGCCATATTTCTTGGTGCTCAAAGAAATAATATGTTATTTCTCGCTCTCCTACAGAGGCCGAGTATTGGGCCATGACCAACACGACTTGTAAACTTATTTGGTTACTTGCATTATTACGAGATTTGGGTGTTACTCCGCCTTGTACTAGTTCGCTACATTATGATAATAAGCCCATTGTTCAAATTGCACATAATCCGGTTTTACTTGAATGCTCCAAGCACATTGAGATCAATTATCACTTTGTTTGTTAGCGATTCCGATTAGGAGTTATTCTTCCTATTCATATTCCTGCTTTTTCTCAGTTGGTAGATACCTTTTCGAAGCCTTTTGGTCGTGACATGACATGCATCAGTCATTTTTTCACAAGTTGGGTATTGCCGATCTTCATACTTCAACTTGAGGAAGAATGTTAGTTTATTTAAAGTGATTATGAATTAATTATACTAGAAACACGATAAAGGTAAATGAATCCATATATGTATATTATGAAACCCATCATGTATAAATTCCATCACAAGAATCTTCGATTTGTTCAAAGTTCTCTCGATCCGCCATCATTCCGATGCAATTGACATGGCACCAGTAGAATCACAAGCCCTAGTACAATTGTTGAACATCAACACTAGATAATCCTGGACGCATAATCAACCAATTGTCAACTCCTGATTTTTGAAACCAAAGTTGTCATATTTTCAAGCCTAATTGGCCATACATAGTGCAAGATAGCCAAAACTGCTAAAACTTTTCCCTATTTACTCTAGCTTCGGTGGAAATCTCATCCTCTTATACAATATAAAGTGCAAGTTACGGCTGCAGTTATAACTTTGTACGAATGGAAACAAAGCTCAGAACACCAGTGAACAAAACCAAACTTTTGATGTATTGTGCTCATTGTTGGATTTATGAATTTTTAACCATATAAAACCCATTTATATTATGAAATTTTAACTCATAAATTTTGGATGGGCTCCATCCAATATTTTTTTGTAGTTCTATGGTGGAAATCAAAGCCTAATATATAGGGTTCAAGATGGCATATTTATATTTCCAAAATCATTAATAATGTGAATTGACCTCAAAATGGATGGTTCAATAGAGGAAGAGAGAATTATCCCACATGAATAAGGGAATGAAACTTGAACTTTTTTATAAGTAAGTTCATGTTTCTAAGAAATATAATCTAGTGTGTCATATGTGACGAAATGGTTTTTCCCCACATGGGTGCCATGAGTCTATTTGTCCGGCTCGGCTCGGCACGCAAGCACGCATGCACAAATAACATGAGCGTCGGGAGTGGGTATTGTGTTGCAAACCGGGAACTGGTATGAACCAGCTTGGCCAGTCGGCCAGAGGTGGGCCCCAACGACTGGAATAGGGCTTAGTTTACTGATATTGTTGATTTTTAAAATTTTGTTTCTCAAAATTAGAAGTGGGGGTATAATAATAGTGTTTGATATATAAGTTTTTAAATTTGTTTTTATAAATATTGTGCTATTTGATAAATTGTATATTATTACTAAAAGAAAAGTTTGACATTGATTGCGCATGAGCAAGTAATTTTAAGAATTTGTTTTGCAGTTAAGGACGTAAAAAGTGTATATCAACTTTTAGAAGAAATCTCTAATATGTGTTTTATAGGAGCACCAAGTAAAAAGCATGCAAATTTTGATGCAATCATCTTTTGTTATTCTCCTACCAATCATTATTATTCCCCGTTCAAAATTAGTGACGTGTTAGGCTTGAACATAAGCATTGAAAACACCATTAAATATACTTGTGAATATAATAAAATATTATTATTTTACTATATAAACTTTTTTTAAATACTCAAACTCAATCAATGTGTCAAGTAAATAATGGAATTAAAGTTCGAAAAAATTGATAAATATAACCTCAGTTTCCCAAAGCAACCCTTAATATGAAATGAAAAAAATAATAATAATCTTCAAAATATCACTTGATATTAAATGGAGGAAATACCTTTTCTACTGGGAAAAAAACAAAACAACAATCAAGTGAATCCACTTTAAACGTATAAGATCATTTTATTTTTAGGGCAAAAGATTGCAAAAATCACATCAAAAATTGGCCGATAAAAAATTTGAGCTGAAAAATTGAAAACGGGAAAACTAAATCTATACTCCATGTAATCGATGTGGTCGGATATGGGCTTGACCTATTTCCTACAGACCTTCTGTCAGTTTCTATGCGAGAAAGCATTGTTACCACCCTCCCAACAAACACATAGAAATCGATTTTCATACTGTAAAATATTTATAATTTATATCTTTATCCCATAGAAACCTTTGAAGTGAGGGGGCTTCTTCTCTAATCATTGGCACAACGAAACACAAACACGGGAGGGTATATTCTGAGCATTTTCCCTATTTGTATCCCTCACTCAAGTGATTATGTACAACCCACCACCACAATCTACACCCTCTTTTAAATTGCCACCTAGGTCACTAAATTCTTATGGTTACACCTTCTAAAATAATCGTTACATTTAATTGTGAGGACCTTCCCTCTAAAAAATAAAATCACCTCAACACTTTTTGTGAAATTAAAAGATTTGCAAATTTAAAAGCACTGATTTTGCTTAAGTCATCCTAATAACGGGTGGTTGCTCGTCTCACACCATGCCCTCTCTCTTCCACACTTTTCTCTTACTCTTTATCTTATTCTCAAGAAGCACCAATTCTCTTGATTTAACTTCTCCATCGAGACTCTTCAAGAGAAGAATCTCCAATAATAAACGTTTGCCAATTGATACAATTTTCAAGCTCCCTTCTCCAATCCCCACATGGCCTAAAGGTACTATGCTCGCTTGTTTCTCGGTTTTCATTTGATGTATCATGCACAGTTAGTAAATTATGGGAAAATATATAATATTATTGTGTTGTATGGATGAATTCAATACGAAATTTTTCTTTGAAAAACCAAATAGCCTCGGAGTCTGTTACTCAACAAACCAAGTTCTACTTGCATGATCACCCCGTGATCGTGTATCACAAGTATGTTCAAAAAATTTGGCATAATGTATAATATACGGCATAAATTCCAAAAACAAACTATTTTTTTACGTAACAATTTTTTATTTTTTTATTTTTTGGAAGTTTACTATGGAAAATAGCTAAAATTGTGGGTTGTATGTAACATAGGCGTGTCAAACATAAAAATATTCATCATTAAATTCTATTTCGTTCAGAAAACGCAAGTTCTTAGCGTATGGGGTATTAAATGTCAATATTCCCAATCTAATATGGATGTTCGAAACAAAGTAGTATATTACTCTGTTGCACGTTTCTCATTCAAATATATGAACCTGTCAAATATTTATTGAATGCCAAAAAAAAAAAAATAGTAGAATAGTATGATAGTGATATTTAAATTTATTGAATAACTAAAAAGATTAATAAAATAGTGTGACGGTGAGATTTTGGCTATTATATATTGAGCAGAGTTTCATACCATGTATGTCTAACTGTATTATAAAAGTATGAAGATCATAAATGATTTCATCCCTTTTTTGTTCCAAAAATGCAAATTCATAAGCAATAAAATTATACTAACTTTTCATCAATTAAAGACCAAAAAATGATAAATAAGTAATTTGTTAAATTAAAAGTCATCAAAACATTAAATATCTTACTCTACTAATAAAGTAACATAAATTATTGATATTAAAATTATATTTTGATGTCCAAATGTTTTTCAAATATAGATGAGCGGTTCATACATACGTCATATAATAATTTTTTTACGTACATGTATAGAATTATTTTCTAAATTTTTTTCTTGAATATCCTAAAAATAAAATGTGGCATATATTTGCAAACTCATATTTTATGAGCGTGCATGGAAAAATAAATATTAAACATGGAGATGACTGCCATGAGTTCATCACAAAAACCTATAGAATTTGGGAATTGATACAGGGACAGCTATCTTACATATCAACAAAGAGCATGTTACACATATTTTTTAGTTTTTCATATTTTTTAATAATTAATTATGATTATATTTTTAAGTAGCTTATTTATTATATATGCATTATTTTGAAATGTTCAAAAAAATCATACGATAGTAATAATAAAATAATAGAAACAGCTATTGCATTTTTGTTATAACGGTAATAAAAGTTACATTTTTGTTAAGCGTTCTTTTATTCAAAAATGTAGGAAAAATAATTAACCATATCGAGAAAGTGATCATGTGCAACTCTAGTGTGATTTTTCTAATTACAATAAATAGCTGCCACATCGGATTTTTCTACTTGTGAATAATTAATTATTATCTCTTTCATTTTAGGTGAAGGCTTTGCAAGTGGTACTATTGATATAGGTGGTCTACAATTGTATCAAATTTCATCATTCAATAAAATTTGGAAAACATATGAAGGGGGCCCTGACAATCTTGGGGCTGCATTTTTTGAGCCATCCTCAATACCCAATGGGTACTTCATGCTTGGTTCCTATGCTCAACCAAATAATAAGGCTCTGTTTGGATGGGTACTAGTTGGAAAAGATCTCATAAAAGGAGCTCTAAGCCAACCCCTCGACTACACTCTTGTTTGGAGTAGTGAGTCATCCCAAACTATGGGAGATGGCAATGGATATATTTGGCGACCAATTCCACCAAAAGGATACAAATCCGTTGGTTATATCGTCACAACTTCACCCGAAAAGCCCCCGCTCGATAAATTTCGATGCGTCAGATCTGATTTTACGGCTAGTTGTAAGAAAGATGCTTGGATTTGGGGAGATGATGGGATAAACTTTTATGGCTTGAGACCAAGAATTACAGGGGTGAAAGCTCAAGGGCTATCCCTTGGTACATTTATAGCTCAAAATGGTAGGGGCAGTAATGTCATTTCTTGTTTGAAAAACTTGAAGAATGATTCTTCTTCTATGCCCAATTTAAACCAAGTTAATGCCTTGATTCAAGCTTACTCTCCTTGGGTATACTTTCACCCGGATGAGGAGTTTCTCCCGTCGTCGGTGAGTTGGTTCTTCAAAAACGGCGCGTTATTATACAAGAAAGGGGATGAGAACAACCCGGTTCCAGTCGACCCCCTCGGGTCGATCCTACCGAAGAACAGGACAAACAACAGTTCTTATTGGTTGGACCTTCCAAAAGATAAAGGGGCAAGGGATCAAGTAAAGAGAGGAAATTTACAAAGTGCAATTGCCTATTTTCATATTAAGCCTATGTTTGGTGGGACATATACTGATATTGTTTTGTGGCTATTTTACCCTTTTAATGGGAATTCAAAGGGTAAGATTGGAATGATTAAGGTTTCACTAGGAAAAATTGGGGAGCATGTTGGCGATTGGGAACATGTCACACTAAGGGTTAGTAACTTCGACGGGGAGTTAAAAAGAATGTACTTTTCCCAGCACAATAGCGGTATCTGGTTACCTGCTTCTGAGCTCAAGTTTCAGGGTGGGAATAAACCGGTAACTTATTCATCTCTGCACAGTCACTCGTTTCAACCTAGGACTAGGAATGTTTTATTAGGGGGAAATTGCGCGATAGGGATATGTATGGATGCGGCCAAGGGCGATTCGTTCATCGACACTGAGGCTAAGTTTTTAGTAATTTCGGCCAAGTATTTGGGATCAACGGTCGTTGAACCACTGTGGTTGAACTATGCTAGTGAATGGGGTCCAAAAATTGGCTATATTATTGGTTCTGAGGTAAAAATGATTGAGAAATTATTGCCAAAGATATTGAGAAATGAATTTAAGAAGGGAATTAGGATGTTACCCGATGAGTTGTTGGGTCAAGAAGGGCCCGATGGTCCAAAAATGAAAAAGAGTTGGTGTGGTGATGAAAATATTTGATGCAAAAAAATGGAAATTGATAATAGATTAGGTTATTCACTATTTGTTTCTTTCTTTCTTTTTTTTTTTCTTAATTATTTGTTGGAGGGTGTTCTTGTACATATATTTATTGCTTTGGTAGTTTATATTATTCTGTCTAAAACTTTATACGTTATATCAAAGTATGATTTGTTTAGTTATGTTTTTTAAGGGTGAATTATATTCACATGATTATTATAATTATAAATTTAATGAGTTTCATTACTAATCTACCAATTCATCTTTCATTCTCATCCTCTTTTTTTATTTTAGGGTCATTAATTCACACATAACTAGTATGAATTACGTCAATTCTTTGGGCATGAATAGTGCCAATATGTTAGTATATATAGATGTGTATGTATGAAACAAAAACCATTCAAGAAAAAGAAAAGAAATCACCCAAAATTAAAAAGAAAATCAGTGAGATTTGAGTATTATTTTGTTATGTGAGAGTTGTGAGATGAGTGTGCAAATTGTGTGAGAATTTTGTACCACCATTTGAGAGACTTTAATAAAATTGATCATCTCTCCGTAAACGTAGGTACAATTGGTCGAATCACGTTAAAATTAGTATCTTAATGTGCTTATTCTAATTTTTTGCACCCCAACAATTATAACATTATTTCTTTAAAGCCAATTCCATGACCGCAAAAAAAAAAAAAAATCTGATTTTTTTTATGAAAATTTTATTCGTCCAACGAGCAATACCGCGTGCAGTTGTCCAGATAAATTTCAACCATCCCGCAATCTTCCAGCCAAATATGCGAACCCATTTTCGATTACTTCTCAAAATTCATTTCACATCGAATGTTGAGCCAATCGTGCGCCAATAAATGCGTAATGGAAAGCTTATTTTTCTGGTAATATTTCTTTACTGGGAGATGCTTAAGCTATCCTCCATTTGTACGTAAAAACCTTTCCTGTTGATGTGGTATGGCAAGAAAATGTAGTTTTACAGACAATATCCACCAACAAATTGTTAGTGTCACTAATTACCGACTAAATATCGACAAAAGTTAATTTTTTTAAAAAACGACAAATTACCGACAAAATTTAATTAAAATTTTATCGACAAATTATTTGGTCGCTGAAGTTTTTGGTGGTTCCCACTTTAATTAATGATCATTTTCTGACAAAAAAGTAACAAAATTTTTGCTGACTATTTTTTTCATCGGCCTTTCGTTGGTAATTTTGGTCAATAATTTGTCGGAAATATTAATAAAAAATATATATTTGTCGGTAAAGTATCGATAAAAAGTAATTGCGTCGGCAATGTGTCGGTGTTGGAAAGAAAAGTATTTGTGATAGTATGTTATCGTCGATTATAGTAAAAATATTTGTCGGTAATATATAGGAGCAAAAAAAAATTAATGAAGTCGGTTATTTATCAGTGAAAGTAAAAAATATTTATTCGGTCTTTTGTCAGTAAAAGTCTTTTATAGTTTTATATCATTTAAAATAATATAGAATATATTTAATCAGTAATGCATCGGTGAGAATAGAAAAACCTTTGGTCGGTAAAATTCTTTTGTCGTTTTGTCTCCAAAAATAATAAAAAAAAATATTTAGTCGGTGATTTGTCGGTGATATTTATAAAAATATGTAATCAGTGATTTGTCAGTGATATTTATCAAAATATTTTCTTATGAGTGATTTAAAAAAATATATATGGTTGATAATTTGTCGGTGAATTAAATAGAAAAAGTTTAGTCGATAATTTCTCATTAAAAAATAATAAAATATTATTTTGTCGGTAATTTGTTGGTGAATATTATATATATGATTCTGTCATAAATATGTCGGTGCGTCGGTATTTTGTGGTAATTATTATCGGTAATCAATTGGTAATTTGTCGGTGTTGTGTTATTTATATATGCATATATATCCACTTTTTCACGTTTAAACTTCACATTTTTTCCTCACAAAATAAAATCCCT
>MKEJ01099310.1:0-11449 GCA_001753735.1 Embelia ribes | reverse complement strand
CTCATCCATTTCCAATCCTTTATCAACAAAAGGGAATCCACTTTTTTTGCTTGCATATCATCATCACTATTATAATTAATTTTATCACTCACTTCATTATCAAAATCTGGTTCGCTCAAGGATTCATCTACTAATTGAATTATACTAATTTTTCCATTTATCAAGAACTACCTTTTGAGGCGAAATTAGTTTTTTAATTCTTTTTTTTTTTTTTTTTTTTTTTTTTTTTTTTTTTTTAAATTATGGTTGAACTATGCTTATTAAATCAAAGATTCAATGGAAACAAAAAGTCCATGTTTGAAATCACATTTTTAATTCATGGTTTAAGGAAAGAGTAAAAGCTCACATCACTGCCGGGGTAAACATTGGTATAGGATTACGGCATGTGGACCCCACCTTTTATAATCATCAAAGGAGCACATGTCTCATGCTCTAAACTCACGCCCGTGTACTAATATTTATAGTGCAGGTGGAAGTAACTTTTTCTATTAAGAAAAATTCACGATTTGAAACTGCAAATAATTTATTCAAAAAGTCATAGTTTGAAGTTGCAACATTTTTTTTAGAGATGATGTAAAAAATACAATTTGAAATTGTAATTTTTTAAACTACTTTGGTTTGACAATTATATTGAAAACAATGTTTTTTTTGCGAATAGTTTGTGGAATCATTATGGTCAAAAACCCTGGTTATATTGTTACATGTTTTTTAGTAACCACCCATATGGAAATAAATTTGTCAAAGGCAATTAATATTTCACCACATATTTGGAAATATATTTTCATATATCCTGACTGTGGTTTTGATATATTTCCACTTCCGTGTATGTGGATGCTTGACAAACATAGAACACTTTCACTGTTACTACAATAAGATACCCATGAGTGATTATGACTCTTAGATAATGACAATTGAATGTGATATCAGAGCAGGGGGAGAGGTTATGGTTGCAACTTTTTGGCTGTCAAAGTAACCGAAAATTGAGAAGCTGTGTTGGAGATTATAAAGTCATATAATGCATATCTCCCTTAGGGTAAACTCTTAGGTCAAATTATGGCACTTGATGTACTAATTTAGTATTGATTGTTACTCACTGTATAAGCATTGATCGGTTCTTGTGGGTGAGAGAAGCTAATTTAGTACAGTTCCTATGAATCACAAAAACTTTTTCATTTATTTATATTTCATGATCTACAGATTAGATTTAGTAGGATGAGCAAATGTGCTATGGCTAAGGTGGTTGTATCTTTATTTATAATGAATGAAATAAAATCGAAAATTCTTTTAGGCCATGATTGGGTTAAATTTCTCTTATGCTGAATTTGGCTACAAGGAGAAAACATATTTTCGATGTGTAATGAGAATGTGATGCACAAGACTTGGACAAAATAAGAGGGCAAGTCAATTGGGGCAAAATGGCTAATAAATTCTTCTGAATGGGAGAAAGTTATTCAGTATAGTTACCACAATGTTGAAGATTGCAGGTTCTTATCCCCCCTATATCTGCTATAAGAGTTAAGCAGGATAGACAAATAGGGAACATGGTTCATCGATTTGTATGATGCTTATTCATACACATGAGAATTAAAAGAGAAGTTTTTAAAGGGCATGGCTTAAGGCTGGCATCTTGAGTTTAATTATTACAGTGGAAAAACATATTGACAAGCGTAACAGATATGTCGATGATTTGATGGATGTCGTCCAAAAGCGTAGGATTTTCGCTGAACCAAAATAGAGGGTGAGAAAAGATGGTTTGGAAATTTCTAGAACAAAAGGCTGATTAATTTAATTTTAGGCACTGTGGGTAATGTTATAGCTTAGGAAGACAAAAATGGTACAAGTACTTGAGTTTGCTATTTTCTTGTACATGAGATTGTGGTTGTAAACTTGACCATAGTACATGAAAAATAGGTCCTAAATTCAAGGTTTATCATTACCCAAACCGCTTATTTAAACCGCGAGAGTTGGGCTACTATGTTTGTTTAAGTAGCTGACAAGTGCTAACTGGCTGCAAAACAGAATTTGAAGAAAGCGTTGCCTTTTTATTTCCATTGATCTCCCGATACTAAACTAGAATGTAAAAAGAGCTTTCAGATGTATATACATTTTTAATTGTTGTAACTCAGGCAGTGATAATCTGCTCTTCGAGCAACATTATATTACAAGTGATCAATGGCTTTTAGTTTCCAAATATTGTTCCATATAATAACTATGGCTTGTATTTGAGGGTATTGATAACCTCTAGTAGTTTAGTTATTTTTACTCTTCCCTTTGTAACAACTTTGCATTGCAATTTTCAGGCAATGGATGGTGTAGGTTTACCAGAGCAAATTTTGGATCAGGCGAACTATGAAACTGCTGCAAAATTCTACTTCATCTTTATTCGATTTGATTTTCTGTGGTCCCTAAACTATTTTGCTTTATTAGTTATGAATTTCTTGGAGGTCAGTGTATTTTAAAATATCATCGTAATTTTACTTTCATGTGTTATTTAAATTATGCGTCAACATTCTCCATCACTGATAAGGACCATCATGTTTGTTTGAAGGGGCACAAAGCTTTATGCGGATAACTTTTTATATTTGCTTTTTTTCAATCTTTGCAGAAGCCGCTCTGGTGTCTTGGTTATACTGAATATTCTTGCAGCAATCGAGAATACTACTTTTTAGGACAGTTGCCATACTTAACTCTCGCAGAGTCTCTTGTTTATGAGGTAAAGTCTTATGATTATCCCCCTTCAACTGAATGTGGGAAAATTAGCATGATCATCCTTTCACAAAAAAGGTGCAAGTGAAATCTGCTATAGATTAGAAAGAATTATGACTGTCAAAGACCCATTGCTGACTCATGGTACTATTTGTGTAGCTGGGGATTGGATAATTTTTTTTACGTGAAAAGCTAGGGACTGGATAACTTTTAAGTATGAATTTTATGCATGAGCTATCAACATGGGTCTTTAATTCACTTCATAAGCAGCCCCCATGATTACTCTCTGAAAATGTATACTCTATAAGTTCTTTCTGAAGAAAGTGTGTATAAAAAGCAGCCCCTCACAAAGGCAGATTGAGTTGCAATTATAATTGAACCATTGTTGGTTGTCTGAGTTTTCTTAATGAGGTTTATATTTTAAGTTTTGAATCAAAAGGATGCGGTATAGAGTTTATAAACTCTTTCTTCCCTTAGACACTGTTTGGAAACATAATGCACCATAAATAACAGTAGAACTCAAAAGTATTACGAACGGAAGGTAGCTTGTTAACTTTAGAAGTAGATGATCCCCTTCTTTCCTAAATTGATATGGTATTTTTTTTTCAAACTTTCAACTATCTATGGACTAACTAATGAAGAGGGATGAACTTTATCATTTCACATTTTAACATTTGTTTGGTGTTATATCTTGTTGATGAGATCGGATGGGTCAGTTTTTAGTGCTTAATTGTTCCAAGTGTAAGCACCTTAAGATGAAGCAAATCAGCGGGCCTTCTTTTTTTTGTTAATTCTGCATATTCCCTGGTATTCGGTCTCTATAGCTTTGTTGTGTTCTGAAGATATAGTTTTTCCACCTTTTAATCTTGAAGTCTATCAATTTAAAAAGAAAGCAAAGAATAATATTGGAAATAGTTGTTCTATTGACTTCTTATTGACTGGTAAAATTGGTGATATGATTCCATTTCCCGTGCAGGTAGCAACTCTCATCATTCTATTGGTGCATTCTCTCTTTCCAATTTCGTATGAAGGATTAAATATCTACTGGAAAAATCCAACCAACAAACTAAAGGTACTTTGAATCACTTTCGTTTTGTCGGTTAATTATCTTTGTATTTTTACCTTCGTGAATGCTACTTCAACTTTTAGTATCTTCTCTCATTTCATGATTATCGTTTTGTTTGAGTTTTCAGGTCATACTCTTGCTGATCTTGGTTGTTGATTTATTAGTCTATGTTCTTTATTTGTTTCCCATGGGACAATATGCTCTTCCATTTCGGATGGCACCTTACATCCGGGTCATCTTCTTCATCCTTAGTATTATGTATGCCTTGAACACGATTCTCTTCATACATACTAGCCTTGTTGCATTATTTATTTAACTAAGTCCACTTATTTGTTCTTGCTTTAATTGCCTCAAGAAAACAAAAACATAAAAGATTTAGTGATTTAAATAATTATTTCTGGCAACTCATGGACTAGAAGATGAAAAAGGGAAAGAGTTAGTGTGGTGTTTTCACTGCCTTTGTTTTTTGGAATAATTTTAATGGATTTCAAAAGTTTGCAGGAACACAAAAATAGTGGATTTCAGCGTTTAAATGGATTTATTTAAAACGAACTATTTTCTTGATGCTAATCACGTTTTTGACAATTATATATTCCACATCGAGAATTGATTGAAGCAATATGTTGCTTATTCTAGGTTCCTCTCCTTCCTTAATAGGTCCTTTTAGTGGGAAGTAATGGGCTTTAATATGGTATCATATTCATAGCTTAAAATTATGTCCTGACTTCACCCATTTCTATACATTTGTTGGGGCTTTTGATGATGGGCTTTAATAACGTTCAAAGGGAAATTTGGTTCCTAGTAGGCAAGAGTGAGTTATTTTTATAATATTGATTTTTTTTTAGTAGTCCTTCAACTTCATAGTTTTATTTCATACAGTCCTTTAACTTCATAGTTATATTTCATGGAAAGGGTAATTTCCAATTCACTATTATCACAACTCAATTATCTACATTATGTTCCAGAGGACAGATCCACTTTCCCTTTACCCTTGAACCTAGAGAACTAGGGGAGAACATAAAAATAAACAATAGAACTGTCTGAATCTCATTAATCATGTTGCTTTTATTAAATATTCTACAATTTTTATTTTTTATATCCTTTTTTGGTGCACAATATAAGTTGTTTCTTGATTTACTCTAAACCTTAACAGCTCTTCCATCTTTTTTCCCTTTGAATCTAGGGAACTGCAAGAAAGCATCATTATATTGGCTGGAATGCTTAGCACATACTTCAATGTCTTGGTCAGTATTTCGTTGATATAAGCTAGTCTGTATTCGCTTTTATCGATTCGGGATACCATTCCTGATGCAATTCCATCGGAAATTTAATTTCATCATTTCCAGTCGGGCAATGTTGTTAGGTTAAGTTCTACCAGTACAAGTTTACAATATATATTGTTTCTGACTTGGTGATTTTTTGTTTCTTCAAACGCAGGCTCTTAGTTTTCTGTTCCTTCTGTTCTCCAGTTGGGTAGCTTTTGTGATGTTCGAAGATACTGAACAAGGAAAGACAGTTTTTACTTCTTTTGGCACTACATTGTATCAGATGTTTATTTTATTCACCACTTCAAACAATCCAGATGTATGGACTCCAGCATATAAGTAAGTATAAACATTTTTCTATTGGTTACCTTCTTTCTGTCTGTCCTTTTGATATTGTTAGCACCTCAACTTTGGTTCATATTTACTTTTAATGGGTTCAGGATAATAACATCCATATGTTTGTCATTTCACATTTCAGGGCTTCCCGCTGGTATTGCTTGTTCTTTATTTTCTACGTGCTACTCGGAGTTTACTTTGTGACCAACTTAATCCTTGCTGTTGTATATGATAGTTTCAAAGATCAGGTATGTAAATTCTTCTATCCTAAAGATAATCAGCAATTTTGTCATTTTACTTGTGCTTTGTATGTGTTGTGGTTTTATTTTTTATTCATTAATAGGTGTTCGGTCTGATTGGTTTGTGTTATCATCTAAGGGAAGTACTTGGGAAGCACTTGGGAAGCAAATCTTACATATTTATCTTTCGTAGCTTGCAAAAATTGTGGCTGGAAAGGATCGCATGCGGACAAGGATCTTGGTGAAAGCCTTTAATCTGATCGACAAATATGTAAGTCAAGTCATTTAAGATTAGTGTGCTACCGTTTGAAAACGTATTATTTGTTTCTATATTTAGTCCCTTTCCTCAAAGTGATACTCAATCCCAAGGAAGTGAACTATTTTAAGATTTCAGAAATAAAAAAATTTCCTAAAAATTTGGAAAAAACATAATGAAAACCAAGAAGTTGGAAAATCAGAGACTGATATTGTTTATATCCATATGGATACCCCACATGTTGGAGTGCTTGTTCATGAGCTTCAATAATTGGATAATAATTATTATTTGTCGAATGGAAAATAATAACCTTTGGAGTCATGATTTGGTCATTTTTAATAAATCGGTTATTGTTATTGTAATTGCTTCAATGTACTAATTAAAATCTATGCAAGTAAAGGTTGAGTAATTTTTCATTTTTTTAAATAGATAGAAACTTGTGTTTAAAATAAGGATAATTCTTAAGCTACTTTCTCATCCTTACAAAAAATATTACCTGCAGATGTGTCAGAATTAACTTGCTCTTTTGGGTTATACCACATTTAATATATCGAAATATATTCTCATACAGTATGGGTAAAGTTTTTTGGTGTAGCAATGCTCTTTAAAATGATATTGGTTAAGAAGTATAAGATATATTTTTAGAGCAATGCTACAGCAACTCAAAAACTCTACCCAAGCACTTATTTATACTACTTGTAGAAATATATTTCAATACATTAAATGAGGTGCAACCGAAAACAAGAAGTAAATTCTGACACATTAGCCCCATATCAGTGCCGCATCAGCGCATAAATTTTTGGGTTGGAATTAAAGGTGAGCTAAGCTTTTTCTTATTTTTAACAGGCCTATTTTACTTTGCTGCTGTTTTGATGTAACAGAATCTTGGATATCTTAACAAGGAACAATGCATCCGACTTTTTGAAGAGCTAAATAAATACAGGTACAGGTCCTCTGCAAGTAATCATTGATACTGGAAAGTATTCCACATTGTTATCTTTTACTGAAACATAAGATGCATCGTTTGTTAGTTATTTTTCCACTTTTCCTAGTTTTGGATATGTGCAGGAAAAATTTATGCTATATACGGTTCTCATTTGATACTTGCATTTTTTCTTTGAATTTGTCAACGTCCCATGTAGAACTCTTGCTTCAAGGGCAAACTTTTATTTCTCTTTTGTTTCCATTTCTGCTGTTTCATCTTCAATCGCTCGAACTATATTTACAAAGGTTAGCTCTTTTCTTTTTATTTAGGACATTGCCAAATATATCAAAAGAAGATTTTGAGTCAATATTTGATGAGTTGGATGACAGCCACGATTTTAGGGTATGTCACTTGATCCTCCTTTTGAATGTGTACGACTATTCATGTATTTACAAGAAAAAATATCACTCTTAACTATTTTATTACCTTTCTGGAGTGATGTGCTATCTTGCCACTTTAATGGTTGACAACGATAAAAACTTGTCAGATATCATTATATCTTTTTTTATACACTAAAAGTTGTGTCCTGCCGCCGGTTTTGTGCCAATTCAGCACTCCCATTGAGTGTCACATTAGTTAATTATTTAAATTTACTGTACATTCATGGAAGAGGTGATTAAAATTCATGTGCATCAATGAAAAATTCAAGAAAATAGGAAAATTTAAGTAGTCCCACAATTGAAAAAACCAGAAACTAGCTACCTTTTACAAGAACTCTGCATAAAAACAATGAATGTTAGATGTAAGCTGAACAATGCAAATTGGAAAATAGAGTTGTGTTGATGATTGAATCCTGCCCTTTTATTATGGAACATATGTAGTATGTTTAACAAAATACCGAACAATATTGGGAAACATTAACATCTATGCCACTCTTTGTTTTCTAATCCACAGATAATTTGAACTCAGAAATCCTACAAGCTTTTCGAACACTTCTATATATGCATAATGTATAACAGGAAAACAAAAAGGGCCTACTACAACCTGTAGGTCATGTGAAACTAAATTTATACAAAAGATGCTGAATGTTTTTTGTTATGACATGTTCGATCCATACATAGTAGGTTGCAAAATTTCAGTTGATGTTTAAGTTACACGTGGCATGTGTTCCAGGCAACCAACATGTTACATCCTTGTGGAAAAACAAGAGTATACTAAGTAACCATATGTCTGTTTCTTATGTTTTGTCTTTAAACCATTCAAACTTCCGAAGGGAGTTGCCAAAATGAATATATCACATTGTAATTTGTATAGAACAATCAACAACTTAGGAGCTTGTGTCCTGTTTTCCTTGATTCCTTTTTATCTTTGGAATGCCTCCCATTGTGGACCTGCCGAATTCCTATGATTTCTAGTTGGAATTACAAAATGCATTTTACCTGTTACCTGTCCAAATAATCTGACATGTTTTAGCATTTTGGATAATGCAACTATACTTTTACTATTTCCTCTTCCTATTTCTCATTCTTTTTTTTCCAATCTTTGCTCGACATGAGTGTAGATCAATCCTGAAGAGTTTAACGACCTTTGCAATGCTATTGCTCTGCGATTTCCGAAGGAGGAAGAGGTTAGTTACACTCATCTCATCAAATACAGATCTGTGTAGCATATGTTCTGGTCTTTAATAATGTTGTATTTGGTTACAGTTGCCTTGCTTTGAATATTTTCCAACAGTCTACCACTCAACCACATCCGAAATGCTCAAAACCTTTGTTCGAGGCCCCTATTTTGGATATGCAGTTGCCTTTGTTCTCGTTTTGAATCTGGTTGCTGTTGTCACGGAAACAACGGTAAGTATCTCTATTTTATGGAGGAAGAGTCATAGAAATATAAATTAATAAAGTATCATTGTAGTTTCTACATGCTTTGAGTGGATTTGCTCAATTTCAAGTGGCCATTTTTGTCAAAGCTTTTCATCCACCCTTTATTTTTTCTTCCTTGTAAGTAAGACTACGTTAGCACCCGAGAAGAAAGATCCAACTGTACAAGGGGCAAACCTTGAGCACCCCTTCTCACTCGGCAAGAGCAATCAATTTCAGATGATAAATTTGCTTCACTAGTCATTGTAAAATTATAATGGATATATTGGATGTTTTTTTTTTGCCTTTCTTTGTTAAAAAAATCATTGACAAATTTCGTGCATTAGAAATTTATGGTTCAATTGAATTCTTTAATTTCCATTATTATCTAATTCAATTAGCTAATTTTCTACTTCGGTCGTGTGACAGCTCGATATACAGAATAGTTCCGGTCAAGAGGTTTGGCAAAGAGTAGAATTTGTATTTGGTAAGGATTTAGTTAAATACAAGTATGTTGCATTATTCTTCTCTGTTGGCTACATATCCATGCTAATCCAGATTCATACTAAAACAAACTTCTCCTAATCTTGGAAATATAAGAAATGTTTTAAAACCTAATGTTTCGTCCATTCATTGCTGAAATTTTATATCCAAAAGGGACATTGGGATTAGCATGATTAGGATACAGATTTTTAACATTTTAAAATGTTTTTGGTGGATCATCTTTGAATATTCTTTCTATATAAATCAGATTTAAAAAATGTGACTTCAGTTTCCAAAAGAGGAAGAAAGCCTCCAATCTTGATATATATATTTTAAAGTTTAGTTCCCAATTGGCGTTAATGATTAAGATAAAGATTGCATTATATGGATCCTTAATCATATTGCATAATGGTTAGGTCGATCTAGGTTTCAGATGTTATTCTCATTTATTACAGAAGTATAAGGTTGCTAAACGATGTTGTCTATACCATATTAATCCAGTTGGCCACACTCTTGTGCACTAGATTGCTCCCTTGTAAATGTAAATGTTGGATTGTGTTCTGCATCTACATCAACTGTTCTATTTTTATTTGACGATGTAAATTCTAGCCTTTCCACTTGTCTCGTGCACACACACAAACATGTTGACATACTATTATTTAGTCTTTGGGGTTTTTTTGTTGGTTTTTCACATTTTTTGATTGATTGATTGGTTTATTTTCTTTTAGGGTGGTTATATGTTGTTGAAATGCTGCTAAAAGTATATGCATACGGATTTGTGAACTATTGGAGAGACGGTCAAAATCGCTTTGATTTCATAATTACATTGGTCATAGGTAAGCTCGTCATGTTAGTAACATGAATAATGACGAACATGTGATCTTTCCCTCTTCTATTCTATATTACCTTTTCTTTCTCACTTATTTTTATCCAGCAATTACTCATAATTTTAGCCATTGAAGTCTAAATTTGTTAGTAGTGTGGAAAATCCTTTAACTGTTTTCATGTATTTACTTTTACTCTCTTCTCTTTTTCCTACTCAGTGATTGGAGAAACCACAACTTTCGTGTCTCCTCATGGTGTTGATTTTCTTTCGAATGGGGAATGGTAAGGAGTAAGGACATATGCACTTTGATGTTTTGTGCTTATATAGATCTTTGTGCATATATTTGCTGAAACTACATGAAAGTTAAGAGTCCTACTTAAAAGTTACACTGATCCACCTGTGTTTCTGAGTTTATTTTCTGTAAAATACTTCCAATATTCAATTGTCATCGATAAAAATGTGTTTGTGACTTTGTTATCATACTGGAAGAGTGGAAGATCCCAACTTGGGTCCTTTTATTGTTCTTCAATTTTACTGCTAGTGTCTTGTGATTTTTGGGAAGAGTTAATTTTCGCCCTTTTCCAATTTAAGAGATTTTAATCTTTTTTATTTTCTGGTCAAACACACGAGTCTTCGTGTGGATTTAGAATGTTTGAAATCAGTAAATGGAAAAAGGAAGAGAGATAAAGTGAAAATGCAAGAAAATATGGAAATTAGATCGAGAATAAAGATATTCCTTTTGCTTTTTGTACGAAAGAGGAAATAGTTTTCTATTCTTTTCCTTCTTTTCCTTTTCCTTCCACAAGTTCCAAGCACACCCTTTCGATTTGTTGTTTCTTTCCACCTCATATTTTTGTTCAAAATAAATTTAATGTCACTTTGGTAACCTTTCAAAACATACCTAACCAATTACTAAGATAGGATACCAAAGTATAAAAATGCAGTTATCTCTGCACACCTTAATAATTTTGGAGATAAATAAGAGAGTAAAACAAATTACCAAATGATGGAGTGATTGTTTTAACCTGAGTCTTATTCAAGTCCATGATAGATAGAGAAGAAACAAATTTTCAGTTTCTTCATAGTTTATTTTAATGTTTCTGCAATTATTTTTTTTCTAATTCTTAGGCTGAATATATTATAAGACTAAATGTTGCTTCTCATATGTAGGATTCGTTATCTTCTCCTTGCAAGAATGCTAAGACTAATCAGGCTCTTGATGCATGTCCAACAATATCGTGCTTTTGTCGCCACATTCTTGACACTCATTCCAAGTTTAATGCCATACTTGGGAATCATATTTTGCATCATGTGCATCTATTGCTCTCTGGGTTTACAGGTACAGCTTCATATTTTCTATGCTGTTTCCCCATGCCTTTTTGTTGTGGTAACATGGTCTTAAATCCTAAATTTGTAGTTTGATATACGTAGTTTAATTATGTGACTTACTGACTTGTGTCTTACTGTGGTTAATTCATTTATTAACAT
>MKEJ01099307.1:42500-57211 GCA_001753735.1 Embelia ribes | reverse complement strand
TATCATATGGTTTCTTCTTTCTTTTTTTGTATCTGATTCCGATGCACTTTCTGCCTCAACTTCAAATTCTTCACCTTCTTCCTCGCACTAGCTTGAACAGTGCTTTACGAAAGAAGTTTACGCCTGAGAGATAGAACCTGGTTGGGAAATAGCTTTCTCACCTCCGGAATAACTAAACCCAAAACCAGGTGCTTGACTTCTCCAATCACATGTCTTAAAAAGCATATGAAAATGGAACCTGTTTGCCCAACAAAACCTTCTCCCCTTAAGGGAAGTAAGGTAATTTGGTTTCTAGTTCGACTAGTTAGCCTGCGAGTAGGAATTCTTCTTCTCCGAAGAGTTCTTTTTCTAGTTACCTAATTCCGATTCCGAACTCAGAAACCTTCTCTTAAACCATTTGTTTGCTATCCCGTGCAATCCTAACATACTAAGATGCGATCGCGGATGGATTATGTGGTAACTAGGAGCTGAGCCCCTGGGGTGGGGGAAGGTGCTCTTTATGATTACTTAAAATTAAAGGTTGCTTACCCTAAAAGGTTAGGGAATGACTAAAGAAGAACTACATGAATAGGTAAACTCTCTCTTTCTATTCGTTTATTATTTTTTGTTTATTAGGCTTTTCGTGCTGGCTAAGATTGATAATACGACTCAAACTCCTAAGCCAACATATTCTAATTGATTGGCTTTCTGGGTCAGGGTGCGATTTCTTACTTTACCCTAGGACTTTCTCGATGTTGGAGCTGCGGAGATCCCCCGCCTCGTTCGGTCAAGCTGCTCCTCTCTCTACCCTTGAAGCTTGCTCTTCGACCCGTACCGTAGCCTGTACACTCGACTATTCTCCCGATTCCACTCCCTCTGTTTATGCTGGGAAAAGGACTGCGAGAGTGAGGGCTTTGTCTCTTTCTGTTTGTGCCAGCTGGCTTTGACCGAATTTTATGACTCCCGGTAATCGAATGGGTGGTAGTTGGGTTAGCTTTGGCTAAACTTTTTGTCTATGAGCTGTTTTGACTGCTTTCTTCCCGGACTCGGATATGAAGAAGCCTGAGTTCCATCGGGTTCACTCATTGCCTCAGCCCTTCAAGGTGCACAACCACCATACCTGATTGCTTTGATCGAAGCTTAAACTGGGCCAGTGCTATCAGAGTGCTTTACTTCAGGTCGAGCAGTTCCACTCCTCCCTCCCAGTCAGAGTGTGAACTCCTGCCTTTCTCTAGAGTAGTCTAGTCCTTGTTTTTGCTAACGAATGCGGCTGGCTAGTCAAAGCGGAATCAGGGGAACCGCTTTAACACAATCAAGTCTGGTCAAAAGAAAGCTCTTTCAAGTTAGCCTTTTCTGGCAACTTAAATCAATATTGTATAAAAGATAGGTGAATCTGCTTTTCTTTTCCTTCAAGTGCGGGGACAAATCCCTTAATTCTTTGATCTCGACCGACTAAATCAATCAATAGCAGAAGTGTTTTTCTTTTCGATTGAGCTTCTCTTGGCCCTTGGCCTTTGATGAAGATGAACTGATATACTGGCATTCTCTTCCAACTCCGTATCCTAACTCACGGCAAACTCTCTCTAGACGGCAAAGTGAAAAGTGGAATTGATCTGCACATCCCTCTATTCCAATAGAAAACGTTAGCTTTCATCCATAAGATCGGGGTATCACTACCAGTAGGGGCCTGCTTCCCTAATAGACTTTGAAACCTCGCCTTCCCTTTCGATGTTCGATCCCGGATACCATGACTTGCCTTCAAACGGGCTTCACTTTCAAAGGAGAGTAACCAATCTGCGGACAGCAAGGTCAATGAATAAAAAATTGCCGGGGTCTGAGTCCTGTCTTGTCCTTGAGTCCTTTCTATGCCTCTCATGTCCTTCTTTCCTTCGCTTGGGACTCACCAGCACACTCCTTGCAGCTTTCGTGCTTGATGGCTTCTGATGAACCAATGATAGAGATCCTTAGCTTCCCTAACAGCTACTCTTCAATCCGTCCCTGAGCTTCTACTGGATGTCATACAGGGCATTCAGTCTTCAGGTTCAGAATGCAATGTGTCGAAAGAAGACCTTCGCCCGGATAGCCTCTTCTCGGTACTCAACTGTTGGGTTTTTTGGTTCCTGCCTGAGCAGTTGTTCAAAAGAGAGATGGTAAAATCTTTTATATTAAAGTAATGTTCCAAGGCGAAGAACTAATATATATAGTCATATTGGCCTCTCGCACAGCCAGACTTTGAGTTTGCTTTATTGATTCATGGAATAGAGGTTCTCTCCCTGACTAAATTTCTTTTAAGTTTAAGAAGGACAGCTATTTCCTGCCTGTTTCTTGGCCACAACCACAGCTACGGCTAGTAGTATTCATAGGATCCTTTGATCGCATTCTTTGCCGCTGAAGAGTCTGATTCATTTCCTATCCTTCTTGGGAAAGCAGTGGAACTAATAGCTGGCCTAGCGGGCACTTTATGCTAATCAAACTAGAAGTGAAAGTCAAGTTCTTTGAGTTGAATAGACGATGACTGGACACAACGGAACTCTTCCTCTCTCTCTAATAGGGGACGAGGTCACTGACTCAATTAAATTTCTTTAAAGGAGAGCGAGACTCCGATAGCTGAAGAGCGGTCCTTTTTATCTCTAACTCGAATGTTCGAGCTAATGTAACGGCTGTTTCCGGTAATTGGAGTTGCCTTGATATCAGAAAGGTGTTCAGTTCAGAAGGTGCGAAAGAATGGCTATTTTCTTGCTCGTGTCTTGGCCACAGCTACTGCTATTGCTCGTAGTCATAGGAAGAGCTCATAATCTAGGAATTGCTAGCCCGAATCTACTTTTCTCTCCCTTTTTTTCTGTCTGTGGGACTGGCTAACCAATGAGAGAGACCTGGTTCAAACTCAAGCTTGCCATTCAGAGAAGTTTTTCGTGTCCCGTGCATTCCAACATTTTTCGATCAATAATCCCCCTTATTCTGTCCACCGTGAAATATAGCTTGATAGTAGTCGAACCTGGTTCACCTCTTTTACATCTTCGATCAAGGAAGTCGAAAATCAATTGATAGAAATTGCTTCAAACAAGATATGGAAGGTCTAATTGCAGTCTTTCTATTCTTACCGGTATTATAATAAGATCCGTTTCTCTTCATCAAAGAACAAGAATGGTATCCCAACGGCTGACAAGAAAGCATCCCAACTGTAACTGTTCTGTTATTGTTAAAAATCCATTGAGATATAAAAAGTGTGCAGTGAGGGATCATCTAGTCTGGTAGCCTGTATTGGAAATAGCGTAAGAAAAGAATCTTACGCCTAAAAATCCCATGTCTTTCTTGGTTAGACCAACCAGCGATTTCCGTCTTCCTAAATTGGGAGAGCAAGAATCAGTCTCTCGATTTTCTCTTTCGGGAGCGGAGCTGTCAAAGAATGAACCAAACAAAATGATTTTTCTAGAATGGATATTCCTCACAATGGCTCCTTGTGATGCAGCAGAACCATGGCAATTAGGATTTCAAGACGCAGCAACACCTATGATGCAAGGAATAATAGACTTACATCACGATATCTTTTTCTTCCTCATTCTTATTTTGGTTTTCGTATCACGGATCTTGGTTCGCGCTTTATGGCATTTTCACTATAAAAAAAATCCAATCCCGCAAAGGATTGTTCATGGAACTACTATCGAGATTATTCGGACCATCTTTCCTAGTATCATCCCGATGTTCATTGCTATACCATCATTTGCTCTGTTATACTCAATGGACGAGGTAGTCGTAGATCCAGCCATTACTATCAAAGCTATTGGACATCAATGGTATCGGAGTGCGCCTCTTCACGAGGGTGAAACAAGTGCAACGAAATGCCTTAAAGTGGAATATGGTTCGCGAAGCATCTGGCTTACCGGTAATCTCCCATTCCTGCCGTCGAGAGACTAGAATAACTATAGCATGCCAGAAACGGGGAGTTGAGGTGGTTAGACCTATACCCCGAAATGCTCCCAGGAGCCTATGGTTCTATTCTTGTTGTTGCTGGAGGTACCCATCCCTCTTCTCGGTGTGGAGCGATATACGAGAAATAGATGCTCAGCCTGCAATGTCCGATAACGGCGCTGAAGTAGTAAATCTATCGGCACCATAGCAGTGGCATACAACTTTGGACCTAACGGCCGGCCCAGTAACCTTTCGGAATGGGGGATCCCCGTTGGCAACAACCACGGTAGTAGTTGCGGAACTACTGGGCCGGGAGAGGACAACCTCTTGTTCCTGCTCCTCTTTCTTCGCTTCGGGGACGGAGGTCCTACGGTAGGTAACAGCAGGCACAAGCAACTTGACCGAAGGGGACCAGCGCTTCTACTCCTCCACCGAGGAGCCGTTCGCAGCGAGAAGCAAGGGATGTCGTGAACGGTGGGGGGTCGAATTGACCTATTCATAGAGTGATCCTATGATCGATACAGGATATATACTATCTCTTTCTTTATTCTATTCTTTTTCTGAAAAAAAAAAGGGGGGGGACTCAACTTCTCAGCTAGAGTTGGGGGTGGGACCTGTTGGCATAATGCACGCTGGAACGTGGGAATTCGAGGTCTCATGAACTAAAAAACCACTTTTTTTTGTGGACAAACGATATCCGGTCAGGCCTATGGATGGATCCTTTTAGATCTACGGGCTGGCCGGCCCTGGCCGTTCACATAAGCATAGGGAATCTATACTCGAGTGTTCAACCGGGCCCCTGACAGGATAGGTGAGGAATCACTCTGGATCTGATCCATTGGGGCCTACAACTTCGCCGAGCCGACTAGCATCCCTTTCGCTTATCGAACAAAGAAGACTATTATAGGATAAAATTAGCTTTCCGTGGTAAACAGGTCGTCCCATACCAACTACTTGTCTTATATGTGTGGAACCAGGTCTTTTTCGATTCCAGCCTCCCCCTCGAATACATAGGGTAGGTAGGTATGGGTGAAAAAGGGTCGCCTGTTGCCAATAAACTTTCCCCGGCCTTCGATTCCCCTTACTCATAAAGGGTCTTACGGTCGGGAGAACTACCTAAAAGAAAAATAGTGCTCTTTCTAAGAGTAGGCGTGGAGAGCTTTTTGCGGGGAAACTTGCAAGTACAGTTTGGGGGGAGGCAGGCGTCGACCCAACCTTATGAGTATTCGGACTATAACAGTTCCGATGAACAGTCACTCACTTTTGACAGTTATACGATTCCAGAAGATGATCCAGAATTGGGTCAATCACGTTTATTAGAGGTGGACAATAGAGTGGTTGTACCAGCTAAAACTCATCTACGTTTTCTTGTAACATCTGCTGATGTACCTCATAGTTGGGCTGTACCTTCCTCAGGTGTCAAATGTGATGCTGTACCTGGTCGTTTAAATCAGATCTCTATTTTGGTACAACGCGAAGGAGTTTACTATGGTCAGTGCAGTGAGATTTGTGGAACTAATCATGCCTTTATGCGTGCGCCCGGAAACATAGGCCGACTGCTGAGCCCACTCTGGCTCAGCCGCACCACCCAGGGTGCGAGCCACCCGAGAAGCAAGCTATTACAGCGAGCGGCTGGAGCAGTAGGGAGCCGAGGAGCAAGGCAGTAGATAAGATAGAAGAAGGGGCCTGGCTCCCGGTGGAGCGGAGAAGACGGTTAGGATAACGAACTTGAAACGCGGAGCCCGAGCGGCCGGCGAGCGAGTGGTTAGTGGCCAATAGCGCCCTAGTTGATGGCATTCCTCTCTGCGGCTGGCACTCGAGGAACCACGGGGCACTCCATACAGAGCAAGCAAGTCTTAGGGAGGAGACGCCCGCGCAAGGACCTCCATTCTCATTAGGAGGTCGAACCAAGGACCTATGGAAGTCGGGGCTACCCCGTCCCCATGGGCAACGCAATAGTGTCCTGAGGGAGGAGTTTAGAGGCCTTATAGTAGCACGGACTTCTTTTTCTTTCTAGGTCATGCGAAGGGGGCCAGTCCAAGATCGTACTGTTCCTCTACAAAGACAACAGACGCTCTCAACGGCTAGGCATCACTCTCTTTCTGAGTTATTCCAGCTTCTTCATGATTTCGTGCCGCGATGAACAAACAAAACAAAAAAAAGAGAGGGCCATTTCAGCGGAAGGAGAAGGACCTGCAACGGCAGAGACTACTAACCCTCTTCGTCTTCCTAGCCTTCTCTTACGAGTCCGGGAAACTGGCTAGCCTCAATATGAGGGATCCCTCAAAATAGAGAAGGGCGGGCAGGACTTCCGCAAGAACCTCCCCCCTCTTCCCGGTCAAGATGGATGGGAAGGAGCTATGAAGCAACCCAACTTCGTTATTAGAGAAAGGGATTTGGGCTTTTTCAGCTTGCTGCTCGCTTTCTCGCTTCCGAGAGGCGAAGGGATTGGATTTTACCTATGATCAGATCAGTGGGCAACCATAGTTTACTTTTTTCGTGGTGTTGTTGACGTTGTTGAAAGCGAATTTTTTAGTAGCCTCGCTTTTCGGAGCTGCTCCCAGCTCACACTATGGTAGAGGAGGTGCCGTGAAGATCTAGGAGTGTGAGCAGTACGAGCTGAAAGGCTCCCATACTGTTTGGAGGGCAGGGGGCATAGATGCCAAACAAACCTGACCCCTATCTATCGTCGTAGAAGCTGTTCCTAGGAAAGATTATGGTTCTCGGGTATCTAATACATTAATCCCCCAAACCGGGGAAGATTGTTCCATTATTATTCCATCTCCAAACGAGCCCCCCCGTTGGAGATTACGGCCTTTTTCGCCTAATTCGTCCGGGGCCGGCCCCTCAGGTGACCTTTCACAAGGTCACCCCGTGCTGGAGGGAAGACCCATCCCTTTAGAACGGACGTGGGAAGCCCTGGCCTCGCCCTTCTACTGTGCGAGCGTGGTGCATATTTCTGGGGAAATTGAGGACCCATTCACTTTGTACAAATTGTCCAAATTGAATGGGCTTTTACTTTTTCTCCAAAAAGATATAATGCAGCCGCAGTATGTGCGATCCATTCAACTAGAATTGGACCGGACTGCAGCGGTCTTACTCCCGGCGAAGCTCGACTCTATCATTCGGAGAGAGCACGCGCGGTTTCACATCCAATAGGAAGGCCGCAGAGAAGGTATAGAGGGGGCTTCTGCCTTGGCGGCAGGGCAGGTAGAAAGTAGAAAGAAACAATGTCGCCCCCGGATGTAGTTTTTATAGAATGAGAATAATAGACGAACCGGGTCAACAAAGTCACGATCAAAAAGGTTGAAATCCGGACCATGCATCTGGAAAGCGCTGGTTCGAATCCAGCTCGCGACAAGGTATTAGTCATAATAGAAAAAAAATCCCACTCAGACGTCACCTATTACATTTTGATAGAAAACCAGGGAAACCATATCCTCCTCTTACCTTACTATACGAAATTACTATGTATATTAAAAGCGTAAAATGAAATAGTATTCAACACAGGAAATCACTCAGTCTCGTTCAAGCCAATCACCGTTCCATCGAAATCGACTGGGATGCATCCTGGGACGATTCCACATGTGAAAAGATAATTGTCATCGAGTATGTATGTGGTGTATGACACGCCACCCTGTGATTCCGCCATAATAGGATGGAGGTCTTATACTCTCTATCGGCCAACAAAAAAAAATTTCGGTCGATAGTAGAATAGGCTTTAAGAGCCAATACTTCCAGCAAGCAAGCATATTACAACTCTGGCATTCTTTCCTCGAGTTGTAGGAAAACCCTCTTTTACAGAAAGCAAAGTCTCCATTAGCGCTTAGGTTCTCAAAGCAAAGAGTTCTTTTCGGCCCAATAGGCTAGGATATGAACTTGCTCCTTTGCTGATCGAGGGGCATATCGGAAGCTCCAGTCTTAATGGGACAGAAGAAAGCACCTGATCTCAGAAACTATGGGCTCAATGCCTCAATTGGACGAAAGGTCCTGGGAGTTCACTGCATCACAGACTAGCTTTTTCGAAGAGAAAAGGGCCCTCTATTACAGACAAGGGGGAGATTACTCGGCATGCGAGGAGAACTGCTTGCCCTTCGGCAATGCGAGTAGGGGTGAGTTTAAAATTGGATTCGAGCAGGTTGTCAAGGAGTTCACCTCTCACCCTTCGCTTAACAACAAGGATCGCATGGCCGTACCGTTATTGAAAAAGATCTTCCAGTGGCAAAATCAATGAATTTCTCATACGCAAAGAAGGTAGAACAAGAGAGGGAGCCTTTGGACGAGAAGGCTAAGGAGATGATTTCCAAGATCGCTCGATTGCAGCAACTTGAGGGTCTCAGCCAAGGCCTGTTATGATAGCCTTACCCATCTAATGGATTTGTTGCATTGAGTGCACTGAACATTTGAACTCTTATTTGTTTTTATATTCAAAAAAAAAGCTCTGCTTGGTATGACCTTTTGTACTTGGTGATGTTTACCTTTATTTTGTGGTGACTTCTGTCATTGGCTTAGCTTCCTTTTGAAGTAATCGGTAGCTACCAAAAGAAAGACATTCTCTTGGTAGAAGGAGTATAGATCTTACCGATTATGTCCATAGCCCATCCATCCTCGAAAAGGCTTATCGCTTTAAATTCAGGATCGGATGGAGTTCTGATACAGGTCCGTGGCGCCTTAACGCTTGACATCCTTTGGCATATCTTATGCAATCGGTGATTATGCTTGGCCAGTAGTTTCCCTGTCTCCTGATCAACCATCGCATTTTTGGACCTGCCTGGTGTGAGCCACACACTCCGTCATGCACTTCGTGCATGACTCGATCGGTCTCTGAAATACTCAAACATCGCAGCAATACACCATCTGTCCCATGGTGGTATAATAGGCAGGCCACCTATCAAGGTGTAATTTATTGCCTCTTGTCTGATCGATCTTGATGTTGGCTTTGAAGGGTCATTTCTGTAATCGATCAGCGGTTTTCTCCAGTAATTTGACTCGATTTGTTCCCAATCGGCCGCATTGCAGTCGAATGATCGATCTTCTGCTGATGGGATTGCTCTTTGACGGATGGTATACGTCTCTTGACTGATTGGGCAATTTGTTGCCCTGAAGCCAGCTGTGCCATTTTATATTGGCATCAGATATTCATCCTTCGGTCTTGCTTTATTTATATTTTTAAAATCGATGCATATTTTTTTTGCCGTTCTTCTTGACAATGGGGACTTTCTTTGCCAGCCATTCTGTGTAAGGGATTGGCCTGATGAATTTAGCGTCCAAGAGGCGCTCGATTTCTTCTTTCACCTTTGCTGTGATCTCAGGAGACATCTGTCTATGCTGGGCGGTTGCTTGTAAGGTTTGAAGCCTTGCTTGATCGGTAACTGGTGCTCGACCAGATTCCTATCAAGGCCAGGCATTTCTTAATACTACCAAGTAAAGCAGTCTTTGTATTCTTGCACAAAAGATTTACAATTGCTTTGGCCATTTCACTAGATAGGTTCTTACTGACATATGTGGGCCGAGGTTCCGCTTCTGCCTCTAGGTTTATTTCGATCACATCATCCTGAACTTCTTTCTGATCGTATGTCGTACAGCTTTGCTGGTGCTGTGGGTGTAAGTCCTCTAATGTAACCTCTCTGGAAGGCCAATTGAATCTCTGCTTGATTGGCCGTAACTGCATGATCGATCGATTTTTCTTGATCGATCTCAAGAAGATTCCCATGTAGATCTATGAAACTACAGCCGAACCAAATGTTTTCTTCTTCATTTTACAGGTCGTTCGGCACTCCATCTCCATACCAGTCTAGCATTACTGACTTGTTTGTGTCGTCAAGGCCCGATCGACTGGTGTCTTCGACGGGGCTTCAATAGCGGCATATTCAGGTACGCTACTAGGAGAGGGCAGACCTTATACCCGGCCTGTGAAATGGAGCGAAAGGCAAGCTTCTGAGCTAGGAGCACAGTTAACGGATCCTGCTGATTATTATTAACTTAAAAAAACTAGATCCCAAGGGCGGACTAACTTCCTTAAACAGGAGGCTAACTAGAAGATGGATATTGCGGAAGGCTAAAAGGATAGCGACGGGGTGTAGAAGAACTCAACTATCGGAATCGTATGCGAGGAAAGTAGAAAATGCATAAATACCAACGGATCTACATTGGGGCATGGAGAAGCAATCGTTATTACTTATAAAAAAAATAAAGTAAGGCAAAGGGCCTTACTTTGCTTTGCCCTTGTCAACTGCATGTTCAGACCGGGGCATCCTTTTTCAAAAGAATGGAATGATCATCGAAATTTGGTACTGGATTAAGTAGCCGCACACGTCATGGACATCTGCTTCTATATGCCACAATAACGTATCAATTCCTATTGATAGTCAGGCGGGGTGAACATTCATTCTTCTGCCGCGGCCCGTTCTGTTCCATAAGGAGAAGGAGAAAAGGTTCCGCTCTAACGGAAAACTGGTCATTTAGCTCGTAGTATATACTTTACGTCACCACCTCCACTTCTTTCAGATTCTTCTGTGGTTTGGCCGCTAGCTTGAAGTCCACCCAAGAGAATGGAATTCCCCGGCTTCTCGTGATGAGCGCAGCAAGGGGTGTTTGCGCCAGAGGAGGCGTTGGAGAAGATTGAAAGGCCAAGCAAGAAGAGAAGAGCTTTCCGGATGATGCTTTCTCGGGAAAGAAAGAAGGACCCTCATGAGAAAGTTGCAAACTGAAGAGGGAAAGCCCCAATCAGGACCTTGAAGACTGAAACTATGCCCTTTTCCTATTCGAAGACTGAAGCTTAAAGCTATAACTGAAGAGTGGAAATCCCACTATTATGTATGAAGATCAGGAGCGAAGTGCTTTTATTCTTTTTTCGACTTCTGGTTTACCAGTTTTTGCAATCGCCAATGGCATAGATCGGGATAAGAGAAGCGGCAAAACAGCTCACAAGATAGCTTATCTTTATTCCAGTTCTTAATGCCTCCTCGAGCTATTCAAACTTAGCGAACTGATGAAAGACCTAAGGCCCAATCAACTGGGGCAAAGCCGACCGCTTGACTTGATGACTTCACCACCTAGCACCCAAACCGCGGTAGGAAAAGAAAGGGGGATAGAGAATGGGTACATTACTCGTGAACCTCCCTTTGTTGCTAGGACAGGGCTCAGCCCAAAGAGAGCAGCAATTGGTTCAGTTAGCTACTCACTGGGTTAGCCAGGACTACCAGAAGAAAAAGATCAACCATAGAATGAGCACTCGCTAGCTCTATAGATAGAAAGTAATGAATCCACACGGTAAAGCGAATAAAAAGGTTAGCGGTCCCAGTCTCTCAGTCACCTTAGCGTAAGCTCGTAGATGGATCTCATTACCAGAGAGCAATGTTACTACTACTTCCACAAAGCCTGCCGTCCCAGAAGCATCTCAATTAGAAAAGTTTACTTCTTTTTTTTTTCACAGCCTATATGCGTATGCGGAAAACGAGAGTCCTTTTTTTCTTTCTCTTGCCCTGACATAATTCTGGGCTATCGGTTCCGTTCTGTTCTCTCTCTCTACCTCTTCTTTTTGACCTAACTTCAAAATCTTTTATTTTTATGTCCGGCCATACCAACATGGGAAACCTAGCTTCCCTCCCTTTGAAGTGCATTTATCAGATCAGCTCCCCGAGTCACTAGAAAGGGGGTGAAAGGCCCACTACTTCTTCATTCATGGCCTATTTTTTTATTGATCTCCCTTTCGTATTCATTCGACCTGAGGCAAAAGAGAAGTCATACAAAGAAAGGTTCTTTCGCGGGCCTCCTATGAATTCCTCCAACTCAATGAATGAAGAGAGGAGTATGAGGAAGACGGCTTTCTATATGAAGATTCAAACAAAAAGGAAAAAAGAACCATATCTTACTGAATAAGCAGCCTGAATGAGGAAGAGCTCTTTATGTGGTCTCACTTTACCACCATCTGAAATGCGCGAAACTTCGATTGGTGGAAGCCAGTCCATGAAGATTCTCCCTTTTCTTACGTGCAATTCCCCTCTTTCGGTAAGCATCCAGTATCTCAACAAATGAACATTTCTCTAAGCTTATCCTGTGACTTATATGTCGTTTGATAGCTGCTTCAAGGATCCAACGAATAGCTAAGGTTTGTTGACGATCCCTGGCTACAATCCCAGGGACATCATAAATAGTACCTGCTATTCCTACTTTTTCCACTTCACATATAGGCTTTATATTCTCTAGGGCGTCAACCATAAGTTTGATTACATCGCATTCAGTTCGAGCTAGGCGATGAAAAGTTTGATAAACAATAGCACGAACTCTTGTTCTTTTACCTTCTTTCATGCGAAAGTTGACCAACTTCTTGATCAATTGTTTTTGCTCACCATCCAAGCCCCCCATATAGCTGAGAATTTCCGAGCAATTGGAAGCTGCTTTCGATGACGAGGCCGAAAAATTGATATTACGCGATCCTTACTGTCCATCTTTATCAGCCAACTCCCCTGTTTCCATCTTTCCTTTCAGAGTTTACCACTCTTCATAGCTTCTTGAACTTTGTTAGGGTCTCGCTCCCTGAGAAAAAGAGTATACACTCTCGCGTCATACGGCTCTGCCCCGGAATTTTGCTCCCCTTTCCTTTGACCAACGGGTCCTCAAACCAACCTGTCCCCCTTTTCACAGAAAATGGATGTTTTTAAAAAAAAGTCGGGACTGACGGGGCTCGAACCCGCAGCTTCCGCCTTGACAGGGCGGTGCTCTAACCAATTGAACTACAATCCCAGGAAAATGAGGTGTACAGCCTTAAAATTCTTATTATTTATCTTCATTCGAACCATTTAGTTTCGCCGTATTGTAACAGAGACACGAATGATATACTATTCTATTAGAATTTATATTAAATATATATATAATAAATAAAGTGGAATGTTCATTATGATGATAAGTAGTCGATTAGGAGAACTGCTATGTCACTACAGGGTATACTCTTCCTCATCTTTCATTATTCATATTTTATGTCCTGGGACATAGATACCCCATTATGAATCGCCAAAGTCTTCCTACTTCTCCATTGTTCAAATCAGATCCGAAAGAGAAATCAATCCAGTAGGACCTGAATTAAATCATTACTATATAAGCTATTCTGATATTAAGATGAAATATAGATGAAATCGTGGAAGCGGACCTTTTATTTCCTTGGACCACGCAATAATTCGTCGTCCGATTGAATCTGCTTGTTCCTGGATGCTCCATAGGAATCCATCGCTATTCCTTTCCTCCACCGAGAAGTGTTCATTCCGAGTCACAAGAGAAATATCTCTTTTTTTTTTTCGTTATGGTAATGCAATGCAAGAGGCCAGAAATCAGGTTGTTTCTAATGATGAAAAGAGCTTTTATGTTATGTGAAATTTATGAAAACCAAATATTTAAAGGTCGGTAATGTTAGAAGACGACTGTCGGTATCTGACCATCAGATACCTACGGTCGGTATATCTTTGAAAGCTCAGACGGAGAGAATAAAAGGACTCCTCGAGGGCTACTTAAGGCACTTTAGTGCAAACCCCAGAAGGACTGGAGGGATGTTGCTCAGTGCTGCTATAACTTAACAACCAAAAAGCTCTGCGTCGAACTTCCGCCTCTTCCAGTTGGCCACGGGGCAACAGCCTCTGACGCCCCACACCATTGCGACAGGAGGGGGCTTGCCCATCAGCCTACTTTGCCAAGAGGTGGCAGGAGCGCTACGACCTAGCCCAAACCTACTTAAAAACCGAAAGGCTTGACCCGGTCTGAAGGAAGAAGAAAGTAGACCTTGTAGAAAAGCGGATAGGAGAGGTAGCCTATAGACTCAAGCGACCAGCTCGGTGAAAACTCACCCCCTATTCCATGTGAGTCAGTTGACTTCGGACCGACCCAGAGAGGAACGTGCCCACGAGGGCACCACCAGATGTTGTAGATGAACCTACTAAAGAAAAAGTGGAGTATATCATAGCTGACCGCACCATGGGCTAGCCCATACACCCACTGCACGAGTGGAATACTGACTTAGTCAAGTAGAAAGGCCAACCTGAGAGCGAGGCAAGCTGGGAACGGGCTGAGACTTACGATTCGAAGACCAAGTCAGAGACTACTGGACGTCTCGCAGAGCTACTCTCAACGAGGACGTTGAGACTGTTCGAAAAATAACGTCAAGTAGAAACGACCAAGATCTTACAGCACGATCACTATATCTTTTCTTTTTCTCTCTTCTAGGGAAAGCGGGAATGATAGGTGACGTGGTATACCTGATCTTTAGTCAACGAGACGTACGTAAGTCGACATAGCCCCATGTATATGCTCTTTGGAGCTAGAACCCATCAATAGAATTTAATTAAATTAAATAATGGTAAGCCTAGGGCGCATGGCTCAAGAGTGTCTATACAAAGCCCTTCTCTTCTTCAGAGGCAATGCACTCTTTTTTTGATACTTGATTCATAAAGAATGACTCTTTTGGTTAGAAGTTATACGGACTTTCTAAAAGGAAACTCGCGTGTCACGAGATATGGGGCGTTCTAATCGAAGGGTCATACCTCTCGGCTCTATTACGGTAAGGCCAATGCACCAGCCAGACAGTGTGTGGTGGCGAACACGCTGTGTTGTAAGCTAAGCTGTTTACCTTGTAGACAGAGGAGATATAGAAAGTGTGCCGTGCATGCGTGATTCATAAGATTCTATAGTGGCACAAGTATATTATTTCACTTAGCCTGCCTCTCCCATGACTTTCCGGACCAACCAACCCGGATCTGCCCTCGCAAGCAAGTCTCTCTGCATTTTGGGAGCAGAGCATGCAGCAAAATCGAGCAATGGATCTTAGAATAATTGCA
>MKEJ01099307.1:0-37500 GCA_001753735.1 Embelia ribes | reverse complement strand
TAAATCAATGGACATTAATGAACCATCATTGATGGACGTTGCACATGACACGATCAATTCTACTCAAGATCCGGCGTTAATAGAAGTGGCTTACTCTCCTAGTAGCGAAGGAAAAGGGCAGGGCTTTTTTCGTAGTAATAGTGGGCGGGTCTCATGAGATCTATGCCGGCCGTCGGAATCAAACGAAGGTCGAAGGACCATTCAATTCATTAAGGGGCATAGATCTAGGCCTATTTGTTCGGTCAATCACCTAATCCGGTAGGGCCAGACGGCTTTCTTTCCCCCAGCTTAGCGAATCGCATCCCCGCGCAACGACATTGTGCGCCCCTTACCGTTCTCGCTCAGTGTTTGCAACAGCTGGGAAGGCAGTCGTAGAAGCGAAGCCTATCGCCACGCCGACCATCCAATACGAGATTGGGCCTCTTCTCAAAGATTTGATGGAACGGCCCAGCCCAAAAAAGGAACGTTATAGTACGCGATTCGTACAAATGGAACGCATCGCGAACATACCACGCACGACCGGACGTAGAGCTACTAAGAGCTGGCAGACCGGGCCGGGCGCAGGTGCCAGATCCGAAAAGTCGAGTCTCGATCAGCCTAGTGCACCAACTACGTGGTACGACGGGCACTCAAAGACCTGGCGAATGATGGCCCACCCCACCCAAGAGCGCTTATGTCATAGGGGAACTCATGGCTGGAAACAATCCTTATGGTTTTTATATCCGGTAGGAATAATAAGAATAAAAGTCCAGGTTGGTTGGTGAGCCTAGTGATAGGAGACTATCTAGCTTGGTTCGGAGAGCACTTGTTGGGTAAAATTCTTTTTGTTGCTAAATGTTACGGCCTAAATGCTGAACTATTGACCCTACTTGTTCGGATGGGTGTTCACCCCAAAGTGTTCCCGGACCGCATGCATACATCCGTAAGTAACTTAGTGCAACATGGCAAATTTCATTGAGAGGAATCAGCAAAGAAAAGAAAAACGGGTCAACATGTGCTTTTGAGAGATTGTCCTCAGGCTGAAGAGTGTCCACATGAGTTCGTTGAGGTGTCTATACAGGCCTGTGGTCCTCTTTTATATTCTGTCGAGAGTTCGGATTGCAGGCTGCAACTCGCCTGCATGAAGCCGGAATCGCTAGTAATTGCCGGTCAGCCATACGGCGGTGAATTCGTTCCCTTTTTTTTATTTAATTTCAGTCTTCCCCAGTCCCTGAAACTAAAAGCTAGAAAGAGGGTTCTAAAGCACGGTCGCTGTAAGAGTAAGAACACACCAACCCCCGAAACCCATATGGAGTCTCTCACTTTCGTCGGCATGCTCTCCTCTACATGTACCCTCGGGCTCCAGCTTTGGAGAGCGGAGCCGCACAGAAAAAGTCCCCCTGGCTACTTCACTATCTCTCCAGGCAGATAGGGTCGGCATCTTAGCGTACAGCATCTGGTGTCCGCCTTACTCGTCCTCTCGGGCAGCATCTCCTAAACAGATGTCAAAACCATGTGCTGCTACCGTTATAGATATAGATGAAAGGATAGAATATATCACAGTAGTATCGGAACGCAATACTACCTGATAGCCTGGTTACATAGCCCTTTCACTAACATCTTGCCGCTTGAAAGGCATTCAAGGGGTCTGGCTGCCGAAGCCGCGGAACTTGTGAGAGAACTCTGTCCCTGTCCTCTGGAGCAGTCAATTGGAAGAGAAAGGTCTTGTCTTTGCTTCCGGGTCCTCGATGGTGAGAAGAGTGATCTCTAGTCTTCTGCTCAAGGTTACTCTCTACTCTCTTTAGAGCCGGTTTCTACTTAGGGAATAGGGTGTCTTCCCGCCTTAGTCTTAAAAAAGCTCTCCATTCAACCAAGCTTGCTGGACCTGGGATAGGTGCTTATTGCCAGTAACGTTTTCCTTAACCATATATAAGGCTGGGATTTTTCTTTTGTTTAGGCTAGCGGTTTTAGGTGGGCTATAGGCAGAGCAAATGGAGGGCGGCTTTGTTGGGCGCAGTCAGAGGTATCATAGAGCGGACTCGGTCAAGCTGGGGGGAAGTTGAATCTAGCTCTACGGAGGTCTTTGCTTTTCACGACTCTTGCTGATTTTTTTCGTTTAAAAAGAATAGCGATTGTTTAGTTTAATCAGCGAGGAGATTGATTCAAGAGACCGTCTTCTCGTCTTCATCTGCACCTGACACCAGGAGCTTCGTCAAGAACAGTAATAGCAGTAAAGCAGTCATTCGGGTCGGCATCTATCTGCAGTAGGAGTAGGACGTAGCGCATAAGAGGGTCTTAGGAATCGATCTAGATGCCCAGAAGAGGATGCTATCGAATGCGCTCTTGCGAGAAGAAAATGGCACATCTACAATGGAACTTATAAAAGCCAGAACCCTAGACGCATCGAATGGGATTCACGCAGAGTGGAGACTGGGTGTCAAGTTCGTTTTCTATGTGAACCATCAGGCCTTATTGTATTTGGTGAATAAAGCGGTGCTTAGTGGTCGAAATATGTATATGGTTCTTGCTATTGAAAGACTTAGATTCTTCCATTGTGACGAGACCTCTACGAAGTGATGTCGCCGCTTACCATTTGTCTCGTCTGCGTAATGGAGAAGGACCTGAAGGGGTGCCGGCTCCCAGACGCTTCTTCCTCTTCTCCTCTTTCATCGTCGTTGGTCCTTTTGACATAAGATTCTCGGCCGCTGAGATGTACAGCCGTAGAGCTTTCCCTTTCCTCGGTGGCATCCGCACTGGGGGTCTTGCCAGATTCCTCTTGATAGCTTCGAAGGCCTCCTGGTGCCTTTCTTCCCATACGAATTCCTCCGACCCTTTCAGTTTCAGCAAGGCGGAAAACACATCACGTCTTCCTGGCTAAGTTAGAGATTAATCTTCGTAGAAAATTAACCTTCCCTAACAACCGTTGCAGTTCCTTCTTATTGCTCGGTGGGGCAGCTTCTATGATGGCTCGGGCCTTGTTCTTATCAACCTCCACTCCCCTTTGGTGGACGAGGAAAGCCAGGAAGTTTCCAGCCGAAAGCCCAAAAGCGCACTTGAGCAGATGCCTTTTTAGTGGATGTTTCCGCATTCGCTCAAATGTTCGTTTGAGATAGGCCATAGGGATGGGCTCATTCGACTAATCAGTGATCCCTGGGCCTACCGAACTAGGAAGAAATACACATTGAATAGGCGATCAAGTAAGGAGTTCTTCTTTGTCCCAAGGGAAGAAGAAGAAGGAAGTCAGCTAAGAATCGGTATAGAAGGGTCTCACTCGGGAGATTAAGGTATTTCGTGCTACTGATCCTAGGGTTTTCAACCATCCGGATAGAAGGTCTTTCTGTGAGTCCTCGAAATGGGATGATGCCATAAATTCTTTCAATGATCAAAAGAAAGGAAGAAAAAGCAAATGTCGACTTCGACTCAGAAGAAAGGAGTTGACTTCTTCTCTGTCTCCTGGGGAAGAGAGGGAAGACTTTCAGCTAGGAGCAAGAGTGACGAGTGAAGCTGCTAGAGTTCAGAGCTATTGAATGGATGGGACTGAGTAAGGGCCTATGTCAACTGTGTCTACTGCAGCTTATAGATTTGCACTTTCACTTAGTTAGGTGCCCTTTGAGATCAATGTAATCTTCCTCTTTCCCAAGGGATGAAATTCATTTCTTGCAAGGAAAGGAAAAGAGCCCTACTTCGTTACTGCTGCTAAGAGTGAATGAGCTAGGACTGAGGCAGTTGACTTGCTTTAGGGCAAAACAAGAAGAAAAGGAGGTGCAAGTTAAAGCAGCTTTGCCCCTTGTTTTTTGGCATTGATGTCCCTTTTTTTATGAGCTTCCTCTATCTTTGAATGATTCGTTCGCCTCATCGGAGATCCCCCTTTTAGCTGCTTCACTCAGTTCATGAAGTCGCACAAGACGTCTATAAGAGACTTCTATCTCTACATCTCGAAAGAGTCGATCTGCATATACGTAGTACTTTCTCTACTGCAAAGGAGTCGTTCGTCCCTCTCCTTAGCATTCCTGTAGTTCGTTCAGTCTTGTAAGGTAGCAAGAAAACTGCTTTAGCTCGGTAGCTCAGAACAAGAAGAAGTATTCTTTCTCCTCCGATCAGAAGAAGAACTCTTCACTCCTCTCTTTACAGTCGAGTGACTTCGTACCTTTCGTTCTTCTTCTCGTTCTTTGCTATAGCAACGAATCTTTGCCTATGTGCCTTTTTAGAGTTAGAGCATTCTCAACAGAATCCCATTCTGCCCATCTATTGAATCATCAGAAATTCCTCAAATCTTATTGCAGATAGAAGATCCGAGTCTCCCTCGGGTTTGAACTAATCTCGTTCAATCGCCTTGGCTAATAAAGAATGGTGGCTAAGAAGGTAGCTAGCAGCTCCCATAATGCCTGAGGAGGTTGAATCAATAGTAAGAGAATAGGCTGTGATCCTATCCCCTGCACATGAATCCAAGCCAAGCGTGAAAGAAGGAACTGCTTTGAGAGAAGGGTCTTAGGAAGAAGAGGGTGGACAAAGAGGAAAGTGATGCACTACTTATTGCCGGTGATTTATCAGCCTTTCGCTATTAAGGTGCGAAAGTAGAAGACGATAACTGAAGAGCAAAGGATTCTTTTACATGAAACTTCATGAAGCTAGGGATTAAGCAAATGCCCAATTACATCAGAAGTCCAAGAAGGAGTCCCAATGTCCACAGATATGCCATATGTCTTACAGCATCGAATGTCATGCTTGGCTCTTTGATGGACAAATGCTAGAATCGGTTCTTCTTCGAGTAGGAGCTTTTTTTTCAAGCTAACTGAATGCGTAGAAGCTGTTGCTAGACTAGCAATTGAAGAAGTCAGAGCTGTGAGAGTTTCCGGGCCCGACCTTCTTCTTAGAGTAAGCGGTCCTACTGCTTGAGAATCAGCTGCACTGGAGTATGCCTCTAGAAAGATCCATATCCATATCTTATTGAGCGGGATGGATTCCGAAAAAGCATAGCTTATGCCAGGATTGCTTGAAAGCCGACTCAAGCGGGTAGTCCTTATTAGTCAAGCTTTGGCTCCCGAATGTGAACTGGATCTGTCCAAAGGGAAACTTATTCTCAATCTCTATTTATTCAAAGTGGTTTTGTATTCGTATATATGGGCGAGATAGTGCTTTTACCTTTTACTGGGTCATTAATGCATAAATAGAGTCAACTTAATATTCTGTTTTTTTAGAAGTTGGTTGGCCTTGACGTATATATACTATACTGCAGTTCCCACCTCCGTGTGTATTGCGTGTTTGCTCCAATCCGGGTCAACGAAGTCAACTGCCTTTCCTGCTGCCGAAGGAACCTGTGCCTTTGCCGCTGGTGTTACTTCAATGGATTATGGATAAATGTTCACTATTGTCTCTCAAATAGGAAGGGATTCCGGGATTATTAAGTTCTAACGGGATCTGCCTTTGCTTGTGTCTCCACCTGTGCCCATGCCGGAAGAAAACGGGCGATAAATTGCTTCTACTTCCCCGTTTCCTTCCGCGACAGGCTCATCTAGAGGAAACATTGATCTCAATAGTAGTCCCCCTATGGACGAAAAAGAGATAAGGATATTTTAAATAAGAGTCCGGTGGAGTTGGAACTCGAAGCACAACAGGAAGCCTCCATCGAAGATAAACTGGGAATTCTTCGAAATTGGTTGGAAAACCGTTTTCGTTTGGAACTCGAAAAACAAAGGAAAAAGGTTCCTCCAAGAGACTGGAAAATGGAAAATCTCGCTGCTATGCTGGAAATGTCGTCTAAGACGCCAAGTGCTGAAAAAACACTGGCTTCGCGACATCGCCATCTCTCCACACTGGTAACCAAACTGACCCGCGATGACACGACTATAGCTATAGCGCCCATAAAATATAGGGTTGAAAGCGCCATAGTAAAGGCAGTTCAACAATCCTTAAAAGACAAGGATTTTTACCCCAATGATTGGTAATGATGAATCATTGTTAGTGATGGATGCCCGCGCCTTGGGTATGCTTTCAAAAGGGCTGTTTTCATGCGTGCTGGTGTTCGTGGTCTGTTGGTTTTTCTGTTCTCGTGGGGGAAGGCTGGATTGGCGCATCTACAAGTTGAGAGTGTGCTCGGGCAAGTGGGCTAACCAGAACTACTAGTAACGGGATTTGCCTGCAATACGAGTAAGGGGAATGGAACTCTTGTTTGAGAACTTTAGCTACGGACTTAGGTTAGCTAGCTCAGCTTCTCCTATGGCTATTTGGATTAAGGAACTAGGGTAATGCGAAGACAAAGAAGGCCTAATAATGGTGAGTCGAATCAGGCGCGGCAGCCAAGGCTTTTATGCCACCGTTCAGGCCTTATTTAAGATAGGAGAATGAGGTTCAAGCAAGAGACCTTTGAGTTTAGGCACCGATAATCCGAATCGTCATATAAGTCAGTAATAGAAGCAATCAGTAGAAAAGGGATCGGCAAAGACTGGAAATTGATCCTATGGGTTCACACTTTTTCATTCGAAAGGGGTGGAGAATGGAATGATTATTCGATTCCTGATGGTCCGGGATAAAGAGGTGCTCTTGGTGATTCGAGAGAAATGAGATCTGTTGGTTCAGGATAAACTGAATACGTTGGCTAGGAGGGATAAACCAGAGCCGTTGTTTCGTCGGCTGATGCTGCGGAGCTTTACTCAAAAGCCGAGTCTCTTTAATATTGATTCTTTCTTTCACCCTCTTTCAAGGGAAGGAGGATAAGGGAATTCGCTCTTGAGAAGACCCCTTCGTGTCCAATCCGTAGTGACATGATAGAACTTTTAACACGGTCGGAAGTCAGTTGCAGATTGATGCCGAGCTAAGCTTCGAACTTTAACGCAATCCAGTAAGGGTAGAGCTCCTTTCGGGCTTATCTTCTGGAATGTCCGTTGAGTTGAATCGTATTCAAGTTAGAGGGCTAACTGCTCTCGTAGTTGTAGCCGCTCTTGGGACTGATTCCGATGGGAGGAATGCTAGAATGGATGAGATATAGAATTCTACATTTAGGTCGGGAATCTTTCTTACTTTCAATCATAAAGGGGACGGGCCTACGATGATGCTTTCACTTCCCAGTCAGGGAAATCCACTCAAAAAGAAGGGAGAAAAGGCTCCAATGTCCGATTGGAATGGAACGGCTTAGTTCATGGGCATCGTCCGCTGAAGGCAGAGGAGTCAATCAACTGAATCAAAGAATCGAAGGCTTGCGGTTCATCGGGCTTTTCCAAAGAAGCTTTCCCAGACGGGAATCCGTAGGAAGAAGAAAGTCTCTTTACTTCGGCTGCAGCCAACACATATGGCCTAGCAGCAGGTAACTCTTAGCTGCACCTGGCAAGTGATCTCCAGCTGGAAACTCTCCCTTCCACAGGAAAGAATTTGATAGTCCCAACCCTTGCCAGTCTAGTTTAGTAGGTCGGTCAGCTAGTCTTTCATTTATGAAAAGTTCTCCTCGTTCCAAGCTAGCAGTCCAGCTAGAAAGCCAAGCAAGATAGAGTAAGAAGAGGTAGTTTCAATCAGATCAGAAGGCAAATCGGTTCTGCGAGCCAAGCCAAAGAAAAGAGCTTCCTCTAGCACAACTGATTGTGAATTTCTTCCTGATATCCGTGGTTGTGGCTATCTTAACTACTAATGAAATGAATCTGAACCTCCCCCCAGCTTTCATTCTATGACATCTTCTTTTACTATTTTGGCTATTGGATGAAGCCCATCCATCTTCGAGGAGAGATGCTCTTCCTATGAGATTCCCAAGACCAAGAGCAGTTCTTTCTCCAAGACCGTCTACTGTAACAGAACTAGGGGTGGTTACGTTCACAGATGCCAAAATAAACAAGACAAAGAAAGTCCCGCACCTATGAGTGCGCAAAGAGCTTATTCGAGAGCTGCTGCCAAAGCAATGGAAAAGTGGAGGGGACTCGTTGAATAAACCCTTCTAGAATGAATTCTGCCTCCCCTGATCTAAAGTAAAGGTCAGATACAAAAGTGGACCCCACTATGAACGAAAAGATGCACAAGCTCTATCCATTATCCAATCACTTTACTTGAACCTAAAGTCTTGCCCTCTCATGTCTTAAACAAAAGAATCTGTATAGTTAGAATGAATGTCTGAATCCGGTAACAGTACAAGAAAAGGACGGAACTGATAGTCTAAAGGCCGAGTCTCAGTCTATTAGTTAGATACGCAGGCTCTTTCTTCTTTTTGTTCCAAAAAGTGAATCAAAAAGTAGAAAAAAGAGTAGCGCGAGATGAGTGACTAATTGGGGAGCACGGAACTTGAAGTCCGAAGGAGCTGGGCTTAAATTCATTTTGGGTTTGGAAACCTCTTGTGAGGCGGAGGACCATTGTGAGTTTTATTGCCGGTCAACCCCTCGGGTACTACGGTTCTTGGGCGCTTTTCTCACTGTCACACCACTTCATAGTGTGGTTGGCAGCTGAGTTTTCATTATCCTCAAAGGCGCCTTTTACCAGATACGCAGTGTTAGGTGACGATGTCGTCATTGCTGACCCTGTCGTTGCGGGTAAGTATCGTGAACTGTTAGATAGAATGGGAGTGTCCATCTCGGAGAGTCAATCTTTGATTTCTTCGAATGGAACACTCGAGTTCGCTAAGAAGTATTGGACACGTGGGATCCAAAAGGACCTGTCTCCAATTGAAATGCGAGCTCTCCTAACAGTCAGATCTACCCTAGGAATGTACCAGTTGGCTGATCTGTATAAGATCACAAACCCTAACATATTGTTTCGGTTAGCTGGTGCTGGTTTTAGAGTAAGGTCTCGACTCTATTCTACCAATCGTGCCCCGCGATGGGAAAGATTATGGGTTGCATCTACAAAACCACCTGGTACCTCTCGCTCCCCTTTTCCAGATATCCACATTGGAGGGGCGGCTTAGCAGCGGCAATACGAAGCACTCGTTCATCGGATGGATGGGACTTGCTTGTCCATGTGGTACATTCGTACCAGGCGCGCTTGCCACTCTCTCTCGCTACGCCCCTTTAGTCGGTATTCAAGGTACCCAGGATGTGATGAGTCGACATCGAGAAATAGAGAAAGACGAGTGCTTTTACATCTATATGCGGCTGGACTTGATCAAAAAGATAGCGCGTCTCAGGGCGGAATTGGTCTTGCTAGCTTTTTCCTATAGGCGAGATGCACTGTTTTGAGGACTTTTACCCAAAAAGATAGAACACTAGCAATACTGGGGAATTTCCCTGATAGACAGGTAACTCAAAATCTGAGTCGGGAGGGAAGGCTAGTAAGACCTCCAGCAAAGGAAAAAGAGACAAGTAAACCCCTGGTAGTTACAGGACGATCCTTCGCCGCGAGAACGGGGGAGCTACCAATATGGAAAAGAGAGAATGGTAGTCACGCATGCGGGAAAGACTCAAAATGAAAGCAAGCAACTAATAGACTTCGCGAACCCCTGACAGTACTCTATCTCGCACGCAGACTACTGACGGAAACAATACATACTAGCCATACGAGTTCGGTTCACCTGCACTGACAGCCGCTTAGCAACTAAGCCCTAATAGAGAAAAATGAACCAATAGCTGAAAACCAATACTAAGCCCCTTCTAATGTCGTCTAACTTCCTTCTCCGAAGTCTTAGATAGGCTTGAGGGCTCTACTCAAGAGAGGGGTGAGTGAGCAAGGCTGACTTGTGTAGGAGAGAGGTCCGTTGCACAAGTGCCGCGCGGGCAAGTTAGCTAGGCAAGCTAGAAGTCCGTGACAACTGGTATCAGAGCGAGGTTGTGCTTAGAGCCATGGCATCCTCAAAGGTTACTGACCCAAGGCCGTCTGACGATCAACCTAAGAAGAGGTCCAAGTCAGCGGAACGTGTAGCATTGGAGACAGGCGTTGGAGAATTGAAGCTCAATGTGGCGGATGTTAAAGGTCTTTCTTGAAATAGTCGGGGCCTACCTATAAGAGTAAGGAGAAGAGTAGTTCTCTAGCCTAGAGGATAAATTAGGGGTAATCCCTAGCCTGTAGAATAAGACCACTCACCTTTAACTAGCGAAGCGGATCTTTCGGTATCTTAAGGGTACCTTGCCTCATGGTTGATTGTTCACTCCCGCAGAAAAGATAAGAAAAGAAGGAATAGGTATAGCTCACATCTTAAGTATAGTTAGTTCATTGAATGACTTATTGAGAAGCTAGGCCCTTTCCTCACTCTCCGGAGGGTGGATCGTGCTTGTGCTATCAAGCCGACAAATAACTGCTCTTTTCAATGACTGCTTTCGAGCGGTATTCACGGAGATGAAAAAGATTGAATGGTTCTGATTCGCTAGTTGGGTCAATTGGCACTCTTTCACTAGTGATTGTAAGCTAGGTGCCCTTAAATGACAGGAGGGGAAGAAGCTCTAACGGAAGCATCCAAAGCAATCCGACAGCCTGGGATATGATTAAGGCCTTTGAATTGAAAAGGGGGTGAAAGCGGTCTTGATGCCTCTAGATTCGAAAGACCGGGAGGGTTATGCATCTTATAAGAAAGTATGGCAGAAGTCGAAATCGAAGATGGACAATGAATCAACAGAATAGGCTTCATGCCAACTCGGAAGAGAAGGTGGTCGCCTTTCTTTTCTCTACGCGGTCTTAAAAGCCTTGAACCGAGTGTGGGATCAAGCCCTCCAAGAGCTATATCGGTGGCACTCGGGATCTACTCTAGTACTTCTTTAGTTACGATAGGACGACTAAAAAAAATGCAGCTTCCTTCCCTGGAAGAGCAACTGAACCTGAACCTTCGCTACGTTCCAGCTAGTCGAACTACCTCAGTGAACCAGAGAAAGCATTTCTATTCAAAGCAATCCACCGGAAGGCTAGCTAGTCTCTAGGGGCTGAATCTCTAGAAATTCCGTAACTCTTTTATATGATAATCAAAGCTTGCTAACTTTTAAAGTAAACAAAGCGATGCGCCTTGAGCCTAGTCCTTATTCTTTAAAGGCCTTCGCCTGCTTCATCTGCAGAGCTAACTCCGGAAGTGACTGCTTTCACTCGGTGATTTTCACTACTCTTTGTTCTGTGATCTACTGGATCTCCCTTTTGGTGGCAGCTAGTTCAATGGTTGCTAAGCTGGACGCCTGGTATTCTCTCCTAACGAATTTCCCCTTCGCTACTCCTTTTTGTGTGACCTCGAATTTCATATTTCAAAAGGAGGAGGCAGAAGTCGAATCAAACAAAGATCCTCTGACATTAGCTAGTAGCTGCTTTCCTGGGACTTGCACTTGCTTCTTTTAGAGAAGGCTTGGCTCTATTTATGCTATTTCCATCCACTTGGCCATGACTGTTCTTCGCGAGTATCTTTCGTCTCTTCCAATGCATATGATTCAAGAAAGAAGAGTTCCACCATTAGATTATGAGAAGAGTGGCAAGAAGTGGATCCATATGAAAGAAACCTTTCCTCGCCTGGTGGCTTGTGCTACGGTCCTCCCAAGTACATCATCCGAACGAACTAGATTCTATTGATTTGTAGGACACTCGATCCGTTTCAGCTAAGCTAATATAATATATTAAAATGAAAGAAACGCTGTCACTTTCCGCGAGTTAAGAGATTCACGTGCTGCTGAGAACCATTCCATAATGGAGGACTTTATAACATCAACCGACTGTAGTCTGGTAGCACTTCTCAAATCTTTCTTGGCGAGTCACCACTGTCTCTCTTCGATCGAGCCCCCTATTCATACCCCTCCGCAGGGAAGAAAAGACCTGTCCCTAATGAAAAGAAGTTAGCAATCCGGTGGAACTATATGTTTAACTGGGTGATCACTATTATCTATTCGAGTCGCTAAGGCGGCAGACTCTACCAAATAGATTCCAATTCCATCTTTCCGAGAAAGAAGAGAGGGCGTGTGTAAGATTTTGAAACTAAAGGTTCGAGCATATTGTAGACGGAGAAATTACTCTTTTTCGGAATTTCTCTTTCACCCTGGAGTTCTACTGTCGGCCAATGCAGAGGTGGAAGGCTCTCGTCGCTCAGGAAGCTACTACTGATCCCAGACCTGCACCAACAAAACAAAGATTTTACTGCTCAACAGCTTAAGGGCAACTATATCTCATCCGCACGAGGTGACTACTGGCCAAAGATGGAGGAAGAGGTTTCAGGGTATGTGAGAACTTGTCGTCTTTGTCAGCAGGACAAGGTGGAGCAAGCTAAACCTGCGGGTTGGAGTCAATAGAGCACATTGGGGTAGTTAGTCTATAAGTGCATTTGTCGTATCTATCATGGAGGGTTGGGCTGTTCGTGATTAGTGATTGGTCCGACAAGTGAAAGAAAATAGGAAAAGTACGGTGGGTGATCCCATTCCTTAGTCAGGACCCGGGGCGGTACCAACTACGACTAGAAAGCGGTCACTCCTGTCAATGAATACCATTCATAGCTGTCCATGTTAGTAACATAGCCGTAACGACTTTGTTTTACTGCTCGAGGGCTTTTATATATTGACTCTATTATAAGCTTGCATAGTGCTCTTCCTATTTGTTTTCTTCTGCCGAACCGAACGAAGACAGTTTCTCCCCCCTCTGTACCTATTGCACTGATCTCTTCTCTTTCACTCTCTTTCTTCATTCAGGAAAGGTGAAGAGGGAACAGAAAACGAAGCAGGAACAAACTTGTCCTTTGGTCGAGTTTGCTTAACTTCCTGAGCCATCACCACTTCCTGCGACAGCTAACAAGGGGCATTTAGGACAACTCGTTCATTTAGCACAACTGAATTCCGCTCGGGCCAGAAGTAGAATTCTCATCAGATTTTTATTCTCCCATCGGTCAATAGAACTGGGATTCTGGGGAAGCCAAATCGGCAACATCGGCTGCAGTAGGTCGTGACAACGACTCCTTAAAGGCGGCCTTTGGCATCAACAACAAAAGCTGCGTTCGGCAGAGACAAAGGAAGCTACTTGGACATCGCTTGCTTTCCTCTTGTGCCTTTCCTTAGGGTTGGCACCTTCCTCTGAGCGGTTGGCCCGGCTCCTTGCTTTCTAAGTCCGCTTTGCTTTCCCCGATTGTAAGAACTCTTCTTTTCTCATCCCATGCGGAGGATGAAGACTTCGATGTCAAATCCACCTTTCCAACGAGACAACTCTCCACCGCTAGTGAATAAGTTTCTCGATCGTCAGGTCAGACTGAGCTGTAACACTGATCGTTGAGTGATCACATAGTCACTTCCGCCCACAGTGCTGTTACGACGGCAGGTCACCGGGAGTGAAGTCAACTCTGCTCCTGATGTAGCATTCATTCGGACCATTCGACGTTTGATTCTTTCTATCAGGGATACCGATGGCTCTGTGAGAGGGCAAAGCTACCAAGGTGGTTTCCCATGACGGGTTACCCGGTTCAAGGCTTTGTCTTACTAGATCTGGTAGCAATGATCGAGAGATCAGGCGTAAAATGCATCAGGATGGGAACGAACGTTTATTATTATTTCGAATATGACAGCATGTCTTTCCTGTCTTTGTCAATAGAATGTATTGAATTATAAATACTGTCTTTCTAGCTGAAGTGTTCACGTAGGTCAAAGAGCTTCTATAGCTCAATCCAATAGTAATCAACGGAGATAGAGTCCAGCGGTTCAACCAACGCTTCTAAGGGGAGCGGGGCAAGCAAGAAAGCAGGCAAAGTCATTGAGCCTATTCGATTCCGAAAGTTCCACACATGGAATGCCGTCGGCATTCTTCTCCTACTTGCTACAATTGCTTTAGCGCGAGCAGCAAGGAAAGGGCAGTCAGTGCGAAAAGGGAAGGGCATGACAGAAGGGAGATAGACCTCCTATAAGCATTACTCTCTTTTGAGGGAACTTGCTTGCTCTGATATGATTAGTTCCGTGGGCTAGTAAGATAACTATTGAGGTGAGGGTCCGAAGGAGGCTCAATCTTTCACTATTCCGGAGTAAGGGAAATCAAATGCGATCTAAGCAAGACGCCCTGGAATTCCATGGCTTTGGAGATAGAGACAGTTGGCAGGTTCAGTTGCTTAGATTTCATTTCTTTTTAGCCTTTCTGCTCGCCTGCTACTGTAACTGAAGTCGGAACTCATTTTGAAGCTCTTTTTAGTTAGCTTCAGAGTAAAGTCCCGCTTTGTATAGAAAGATAGAAGTCCCGTTCCCTCGCCTTGGAATAGGATGAAAGAGGATAGAGTGAGTGGAATATGTAGGCGTAGGCCTTGGTAAACTCCTCTTTCCGGTAGTAGACGGGAAGCTCGTTAGGTTAGCTCGTCCGGTAAGAAAAAGTGCAAGTGACTTCTAGGATTTCTAGTGTTCCGTGCTCTAGGGCTTTGACTTCTAATAAGGAGAACTTGGAAATCGCGAACCTGCTGCTCGCTCGTGGCTTGTGCTAATGCGACTCGGGAATGAGGGCAGGCAACTGTAAGACTACTTGCTCTTTGTCCCGAACTCGGTAGCTAATAAGTAGAACTGCTTCCTATGATCACTCGACTCTACCCCAAGAGCTCCGCTGCGAAGGGGTCTTGCCTCACTTCTGTCTTAGGATAGTTATAGTTATCTAGTCCGATCTTATTAGGATATATATTAGCAGTAAGTCCCCGGTTACTCGCTTGAAAGCGGCCTGAAGGCCTCCTTCCCCCGCAACTACAGAACTACAGCATTAAGAACTGAACTAGAACCTGATAGAGTCCCCGTTGGAAGGGGAATAAGAGATTCAGTTCTGTCTACTTGTGGTGTGCATGACCCGAACAAGGAGATGTCTAGCCAATCAGAGGAGTTCTTGCACAGCGTCCAGGGGCTTCCACGTCAGGAAAGATAAGAACTCTTAAGTGGCAAAGAAAGTTCTTCCCAAAGAAAAGACGAGTTTCACGCGGGATATGGTCTTGCTTTTCGTCTGAAAGAGTCTCCTCTAAGCCGGGTCCCTCTTAGCTACTTCCTTTCCACCGTCATTCGACTAGGCTTCCCGGATCCCCTTTCTTCGGTGCTGACAAAGAACTAGACGATCAAGAAAGACCGCCCAATATCCATTATCTGAGGACGGGGATTTATTTTCTTTGAAAATTTGCATTGCCTTTTGATTTGGCGCCTACTAGCATTGGTCCAGCGGTGACTTTGTTCTTCCCACAAAGACAAAGAAGACGGCTGAAGCCTTCGGTTCATTAGATACTGAGAAAGACTTTCTCTTTATAAGTGGGATTTCCCATAGTAGTATGAATAGAAGCTCGACGGCATGCGAATAGAATCTCCCAGGGAGCAAGCACTAGCAGCCGATCGATCAGGAAGACCGGTTGCAATAAGTGAGTGCAGTCGGGGTCTAAGGAAATTGGATGGAATGCTTTGTTCCGGAAGTCCTTTCTATGGTTTTGACTCCAGAAGAGAAGGAAGACGATGGAAGGCTTCTTCAAAGGAAGCAAGGAATGAAGTTAGTGAAGTAAAGGTATATACTGAGTCTCGCAAGAAGCTTCTTCCCTAGCTTCAACGGATTCTTTAGTCTGATACTCGTCTGCTTTAGGCCCTTCCTGCTATTGACATTGACCGGACAGCTTCCACTTCCAGTAAGAAAGACTTTTTCCCAGAGCTATAACTCGATGTAAGGATGCTTGCCTCTGAAGGTTTTCGAGTGAAAGCATTCGACGGAGTTGGAAAGGCCTTCGCTAATCAGAATAAGGTGAGACCAACCTTCGTCCGGGGACTCGAAGGATGATATCCCTGATGCCGACCACCCTCTCTGTCTTTGTCAGTGAAGTCAATCACCCTGATGCTAAGCGATCCGCAGTCTTCAATGTGAGCCCACCCACCCCACTTTTTCTAGTAGGAGAAAGGCAATCGTCGAAGCAGCGACGGCTAAGCAGAAGAAGAATGAAGCTAGGCGGGTCGGGGGCAGCGAAACTGCGATTCTTGCTCTCGTAAGCCATGCCTACCCTTGCCTTCAACGACGGGTGCAGCCTCGCATAGTAGTGCCTTAGTATAAAGTGGCGCAGGTCTCTTTCAACTTGAGGAATTTATTTGAAAGAAGAGACAAGAGCAGTTACGCCTTTTTCTAATCCCGGATAAGCAGCTAAGAGCCTTTCAATAGCGCAGCGGATCTTGCTAACATTTTAGACTCTACTTAGTGAGTTGCCTACCCTCGCCGGTGTACTAGTTTAGTTAGAGGATGGGACGATAGAGCTCAAATCAATCGAATACCGTTCGTGACCTGACCCAGAGCCACTAGGACCAGTTGGTAAGTCTCATCCCGTGCTTGGACTTGGGCACGAAACGATAGCTATTCCTTGCATCGTTAAGAAGCATACGAGCAAAGCACTCTACCTACCCATACTGACGAATGAAAGAAGCTCAGCCCTTACGCGAGAAGGGCAGCGGGTTGCTTTCTCTGTTGGTTGAATTCGCCACTAGGTGGAATCAGACCTTCGGCTCTCGATTGCTGCTTGATTACCTATCTTGCTTGCGTTAAGCTTTCTTCGCTTTCAGTTCCGCAACTGGTGTTTCCGTAGAGAACGTCTTTTGAGGGACGGGAGTCAACTTATGAAAGACTCCTCAATTCGGCCTGTGAGAAAGAGGCATTCCAATGGGTGGTACCAATGCTTTAGATTGTTGCTTTCTATTTATCTCGTACTGAGAAGGAGGAGGAGTAGGAGCTAATTTCCGTATCTAAGTGCCAGTCACGGAAATACGATCACAACCCGAAATGGATAATAAAACTGCTAAGGCTTTCAGTCCTCAGAATTGGATTTCCTTGATAATGGAATGTATCACTACCACAAGGCTTTCAGTTCTATGGAATGGGTAAACTACGAAATCTTTCACACCTGGCAGGGACCTAAGACAGGGGGATCCCTTGTCCCCCTACCTGTTTGTATTATGTTTAGAAAAGCAGACGACCTCATTTTATTTGCCGAAGCCTCTAAGAGCCAGATTTATGTTATCATGGAGTTTTTAAATGACTTTTGTGCCATCTCAGGACAGGTGATCATCCCTGCCAAAGAAAAACTGTTTGTTTCACCCAACTTCCACAAGCTTACAGCTCGGGAGATCAGTGCTAGATGTCAAATTCCTCTCACTGCAGACCTAGGCAAGTACCTGGGAGTACCCCTCATACACAAGAGGATCTGTAAAACGACTTACTACCACATACTCGAAAAAGTGCAAGATAGGTTGGCTGGATGGAAGGCAGAGCAGTTGTCTATGGCTGGAAGAACATTGCTGGTTCAGTCTGTAACCTCTGCTATACCTGTATACACCATGCAAACAACGCGTATTCCGGAAGCCATAAACCAGGAAATAGATAGGAGGAACTGCAGATTTGTGTGGGTGGGGGAACAAGGATAACAAAAAGAGGAAAGATTTAGTGGCTTGGGATAAGGTGTGTAAAGCAAAAAAGGAAGGGGGCCTAGGCCTAAGGGGCATGAGCAAGGTCAACACTGCCTCAATGGCACGTATGGGACGGAAAATCCTCTCTGAACCAGACTCATTATGGGCTGCAGTGCTAAAAGGAAAGTATCCACAGAATTCAAGTTTGCTGGAATGCAAGGCCACTTCTAACTCTTCATATACATGGAGGAGCGTTCTCAGGGGTCAAGAGTTGCTGAAGAAAGGAACTAACCAGCTGAGGAAGTGGATTGTGGGAGATGGTAAAACAAAAAAGTTCTGGAAAGATCTATGGATAGGGGACCAACCGTTGTTAGCCTGCGCTTTGGGCACTATAATGGACTCTCAAATCTGGGACTACACAGATGGAAGAGGCAGTTGGAACTAGGAAAGCTTCTCTTATTGGTTACCTGAAGATGTGATCAAATGTATAATACGTGCCATCCATATATCCACAGAGGACAGCTGCCCAGATACTATGGTCCAATAATGGCAAATTCCATTCAAAAGCTGCATATGATCTCTTGGAGGAAGAAGCAAGTTGTGATGAAGAGGCGGAGTGGGCGAGTCTCTGGAAGGGGAAGATCCCGCCTAAACTAAAGCACTGCTTTTGGCTAGCCAGACAAGACAGATTGTTAACAAATAAAGTGCGTCTCACCAGGCACTTAACCACTGATTGCTCGTGAAAAAGCTGTGGATTCCCAGTGGAAAACAGCCTACACATTATAAGAAACTGCCCTATGGCAAGGCCAGTGTGGGAGCAACTCATCCCTCACAACCTTCACCAGCATTTCTTTGGCCTAAACCTCGGAATATGCTCAGTTACAGCTGCTGAATTATGGTCCCTGTACCATGCCTTGATGATAGCATGGATGGAGGGCCATAGGAAGGTGGCTGTCACAGTGGACTCCTCTGCGGTGGTTACCTTAGTTTCGCGGGAACCAGAAAGGACTAACCCACAGGCCCCCCTCATCAGTGCTTGCCTAACTAGAGGTCCCCTTCTCTATTGGGTGCCATCCCGCCACTCGGGTGAAACCTAACTGACTAAATCTCCGGTGAGGAGAATGGTTCCTCGCCCGTGACTCACGATGTCTTTCCGCCTAGAAGTAGAGCATTTAAGAAACTATCTGTCAACTAATCCTCTTTTCCATGCATGCCTGTCTAGTTAATAATGCCATCTCTGGAATTCGCCGGCAGTGAGTAAGTCAACCGAGTCTGATCTTCTTTCCCCATCCATCCTTCATGCCCACTATTGGTGGATCGAGAGGGGTATATATATAATGGGCGCGGTTGGTTGATCAAAACCCTTCTCCCGGGGTGGATGCGTATGGAGTGGACTCCCCTCATCTACTTTATTGAATAGCCGGAAAGAGATGCAGTCGATTGGTACCTCGATCTCTCTCTATCTATGATACAGTTCGTGCAATGCGGTTGATTACGATCTCGATCTAGTGAATGACCCACCGGCGACCATTCCCCCTCCATTAGATTACCGAATTAAAAAACGTCGGTTGTAGCGATTCCTGCTGAAAGTGGTTATGGCCGATCGACCCAAGTATAAGCAACAATAGCTAGGGAAAAATACAGGAGCAGAACCATTCATTGGAGAGACAGACCCTGATCAGTCAGTTGCCCGAGTGGTGCCCGGAACCGCTTTCAGCGGCTGGTAAGCCGCTGCTGTTCTAGAACCGTGAGATTCAATTCTATATCTTGTTTTAGCTTTAACTTAACAAAAGTTTACCAAACTTCCGTTCGAGTGGATTCCGAAAGGGGGGTTAGTCCTTTTTTCAATCATTTCTACATTACCCTTTTTTTAGCCTTATTAAGAAGCAAGGAATGGTGCTAGTCTGAAGGCTAATAGCTAAATATAGAGCTTGATGTCATATCTACCATAGTGGGTCAAAAGCAAATGGGAATAGTTGATCGAATTTCCGTGAGTTCGTTTTTGGTCATCCTGCATTTCTGCACTTCACCGACCTTTGCAGATTAGGCTAATCGTATTATGAAATGAAAGGAAGGAAAAATGGATACGCAGTATTCTATAATGAACATTGTAAGGTTAGAGTTTATTTAGTAGGCCACAGCAGATCGAAAAGTAGCTAATTTAGCTCAGTCAAGTTCTCGTATGGGTAGGGATTTGGCCATTGGCAGTTGAGGGGGGGGGTGTTGATTCCCCCCGCCTACGTAGGGTGCTAAGTGAGTAAAGTAGCCGCCTGATCTAAGAACCCAAAGAGCACCCATCAAACCACCTCTAGTTCAGGACCCATTTCTACAGTTGGGGTGCCAGAGTCCTACTGGAGGCTCATACGCAACCTACGTCTGTTGGGGAAGCTGCCCCCTACCCTAAGCCGGGCGACGTACGGTGTGACAGACAAAGAAGATATGCGCGGGATTTGTTACCGTACGAAAGGGTAATCCGACCACCTGTTTCATCCAACGACATCGAGGGAAAACCCCAAGTCAGGGGGGAGGCAAGTAATAAAAAGTGGAATATTAAATCGTGGATACATAAGCCCGGAACCACTCACACCATGACGAGGTGAAAGCAAACTACTGCAGCATTCTCAATATATCAGAAGATATCAAAGGAAGGGCGGCTACTATTAAGAAGGAGAGTGCGCGCTTCCTTTCACTGATAAGACGGTGCAGACGAAAAAGAGTCTGTATGATCGTCCGCTATCTTAGATTATACATCAGTCTTCGTCTAACCAACATTACTGCATTGAATACTCGTTAGTGCATACAGAGAAAAGCCCCTCTAGCTCCAGGTTGAAGGATGGGTACCCCCCTTATACGCTATACTTTTCCTACTAAAACTAACCGCTTTCACTAACAGAGCAGCTTCTACTCCTTAAAGCACTATTGCTTCCTACAACTTGAAGTCCTCAAATCGTATTAGCATATATATAATAAGATTAAGATGCTCGCAAGGGTGCTTAGTCAAGCCAGAAAGGTGGTTTTAAACCCACAGTTTTTCGAGAAAAGGTCCCATCCTTCAATATCATGATTGGGTCGACCAGGCCAGATCATGAGTGAAATATCATGATCGGGTCGACCAGGCCAGATCATGAGGTAGACAGAAAAACCAACACATGACATGCATTATCATTTCTATTTTGTTCCGACTTACTATTATATTTTGGGTTTTTTACGTAGGATTTCTTTATTTTGACATGGATTTCCAACTACTCCTGATAAAATTAGAATCCCTTCTTCTTCGAAGAGGACTCTCTTTTTTTTTGGGACAAATGGTCGGGTGGGAAGTGGGTCTAATGCTTTTTGCTCTGCTTACTCTCGAAACCACACCCACTCTAGTTAACATGGTAATATCTTATACTGATGGGACTTCGAGCCCAAAGCTGCCTGTTCCCGCATCATCACCCGTACCCTCAATATCTAGCGGGGGCAGCTCACAGTTTTCTGAGTGGTTTGGTCTCAAAACGGGGGCATCCTCTTCGGCGTCTGCCGCAGAAGCGGAAAAAGCGGTAATTCCTTCCACGGAAATAAGCCAGGGGGAATTGTTGGGAGATTCATCCAATCCGCAGGCCGCCACTTCTACTGGCGGCGGTACCCACTTCCCTACAACCCATGACATACAGAAGGAACTCAGGGACTTCTTATCCGCCTTTTGGAAAATTCAGGCACGCAGCGATTTTGTTCTCAATATTGAGGATAAGCTGGACCTCCGGCATGCTTCCCCCGAGAAGCTGTCGAAACTACACCGGCTTATGGAATCCATTTCCCAAGACGACCGGCCCACTTCTGGACGAAAAGCCGGGGAGCTCTTGCTCAAAAGAATTCGGGCATGGGAAAAAGAAAATGGATAAGCTCTTTATATATACGGGAGTTCGTGGGATCGGCATTCTTTAATTTAAGGAAGATATTCTATTATCCAAAACGGAGATCCTGAATTCTCCCCCGCGGGCAGGGAGCATGTAGTTCTGAATAAGTTTATTTCGGTTCTGCTGGAGGGATGGCCCCGACCGGAAAGAAAGGGGTTTTGTTGGTCGGGAACCTGCGGAGGGGCGGCTTCTTGAGAAGGAAAAGCTAGAGAATCGGGCGCCTGCGGCAGCGCCCCTTGTCTCGCGCTCAAAACCTCTTGCCCCGCAAAAGGGGCAACCGCCTCAAACAATTCGACTCCAAACATATTTTTTTAGAAATTCTCGTCACGCTTTTTAATTCACTTTACGAGAGCTCTGACACATTCTCCTTAGAACAATAAAGGAGAGGAAAATGGTGATACAAAAGAATCACCAGTCCCGCTATAGAAGACAAATAAAATAAGATGAAGGCTTTGACTTTTTTCATACTACGACATTTCCTACGAGACGGATTGAGGACTGACGGAGAGACTGAGTCAAGCACTACAAGAATTAGCACAAGGATTAGTGCTGGAAAGGTTGATACGATTGATTCGCTTGCCTCGAAGACTGGCATTAGGCCCCTACTGATGATAGGATTGATTCGAAGCAAAGGAAATGCTTCTACGCTACGGGAGATGCTAGAAGAAGAGAAGCCCCCGGGGGCTATTACACAGACTAGGAGACAACCGGAAAGCTATTCCCTTGCAACAACCAAAAAGCAGTAAGCCTTCCTTCCAACAATGGTAGGCTTTGGAATGCTTACGGAATGGAAAACTAGGACGAAAGTCGGCCTTAGTGATCCGACGGTGCCGAGTGGAAGGGCGCTCTTTAACCGAAAGCAGGAAAGGGAGCAGAGAGAACGAGAAAGATCGGTCTTAACTCACCTTAAAGTCCCAAGGGTGAATTCAAGGAGAAAGAAAGGGCTGTTCAGGACAAAGCTTTAATCCCATAGGTGGGCCTGGCGGGAATCCAACCTCTTCAAATCCAATAGCCAGCACCTCACAACTAAAGAAGAAAGTGCTCTTTAAGCTTAGAAAAAGGTCCATGAAGAACGTTTTCTATAAAACGAGATGAGAGATAAGCGGGATGAGCTAAAGAGAAAATCGATTCGCTAAACAGATGCGAGAGTTGACGGATGACCGATCGATACAGTACGAGAGATTCCCCGGTAAGTCTTTCAAAAGAGGAATTCGCGCTTTGCCCTAGCGAAGACGCACGGGAGAGATTCACCAAAGTAGGGACATATTCCGGATGACAGCTCGACCTCTCGTAGTAGGTAGGCACTTGGTGGAAGTAGAGGACGAACGGGCTGCTTATCGGTCTTAGCAGTGGTAAGAGTCATTCGAAGGAGAGAGTGAGTGCAAAACAACAGGCCAAGGCCTCGAAAGAAGCACGAGCTAAGCTTTAAACTAAAACAGCGGAGGCTTTTTTGTCAACGTCGATGACAACCCGATAGCCTTTTAGAGGGAACTTTCGGTGGGCAATCAATCTCAAAATTTCTCTTGAAACGCCGTTTCCAGCACTAATAAGTGGAAAGAACTCATTAAATTAAGGGAGAAGGGCTCTCAAATACCATATATGTTTAATAAAAGCAGTTTTTATATTGTGAAGGAGAAATCACAAGGAAAGTTGGTGAATCTTCTGTTTCAGGTCGCTGATCGGCTTCTTCCCCTCCTACGCTATGGATAGAACTGGGGTAGGCAAAAGCCCAACCCATAAAGACCGGTGCCGGCTCGTCTTCGCATACTATTGATTTACAGATTCAAACTATTGAAAAATTAAAGAAGGAAGAGTGGCGTCCGCGCTTACTCTACTAGAAGCCTCATCTTCTAGTTCTAACTCTTAGTTCTTACTCTTACCCGGGAACGGACTGGCCAAGACTTCAGCTTAAAAGCTTTGAACCTGTAGGGGAAAAAAAAGAAAAAACCCCTTCTCTACTTCTCGGCTTCCTTCCTCGCCTACTCTTTGCCGCTGGGCGTAACGTAGAAGTTTTGCTTCAATTAGAATATCTGAGGCTTAGCGGGGCAAATCGAACATTTTAATAAGGGTTGCCGAGCCAATAATTACATCCGTTTTTGGAAAAAAAGACTGAGAACATCTAGTCAGGTGAATCCAGTGAAGACTTGAAGATCTAATCCGAAATAGCTTCTTTAAAGCTCAGAAATAGATGTTCAGACTCCTATAAGGGCACCGCACTAAGTACCCCTTTTTCTTAAAGATTTTATTCAAGTAACTTGACCCTGCCGAGGGAATTTGTGATCCCTAGTTTTCCACTAACACTAAGGACACTTACCTGACAACATATATTGCGGTAAAGGCACTCCAACGGCAGCAGATGGTTCTGCTTCAGCATTAACTGATCTGCCAACATTGATGACACCCCAAGGGAGGGAACTCTGGCAGGAAATCCCCTAGTCATTTATCTTGATTCGCCTGCCCAACTCTAAAAATTTGAAGAGTAAGACTGGTTTAAAGAATAAGGGGAAGAGGAAGCTTTTCTTCATAATATATTTGATTTTTTTAGTAATGTAAAAAATCCCGTTAACGGGTTAAGGTCCGTAGTCTTTACTCGGAGTAGTCACTAGGAGAAAGAAAGAACTATCTTTATTGTATTTGAAAGTAGCAGTCGTCCTATCAATAGGAGTAGTGGGGAAAGCATTTCTTTCATTTGACATTATAGGAGGCTTCGGCAGCCGAGGAAGACAATAAGCTCTTCGCTTGGGGTTAGCAAAAAAGAAAGTTTTTCCATCAAAGACGATGAAACAATCAATTAGGACTGCGCCCTGCTACAAGAATGGAAAGGGCTTTGCCTGGTCTAGATCTCAAAGAGTCATAGTTAGACTAATAGGAAGCCGCTATAAGAGGAGGAATTTCATTCCCCTAAGCTAAGGGCCTTCCTCGTTCTCTGTTCGAGATAGAATAGGCGCGAATAAGTGTTATGGAAGAATATTTAAGAGCGAAGGCTTGAAGGGTTGCCCCCTATCTGGAATAGATTTTTTTCATCTTTTCAATAAGGGAAGACTGCGTTCTTGCTAATGGTTGAAAAGGGCTTTCCTTCCTCACTCTGTCATCCAATGCATATTATGGCACCAACCCTTCTTTTCCTTTCTTTTCTTTCGAAGGATCGGCAAAGGATATACGAGCTTGAGTTTGAATGTAATTGCATCCCTACATCGTCAACTGCAATTCTAGACGTACGGTAAACTTGGGGCCAATTCGACTTCCACTTTTACTTCATGATGATTGTTTTGATATGATTGGTCGCTGGCTCACGTGCGACGCGATGACATGCACTACACCATTGTGTGCTTGTGGATTATGTTGTATATGGAGTATGTAGAGTATGCTTCTTAATTCACATGGACTCGTTTTATATTTGATTTAGCCAGGATAATTTATCTTGTCCAATAACCCAAACAGGCATCGTCGCATCATTGTGGATGAAATCACGCAAATATAACATTTACGATTTGAACATTACCCTGCGACCTACTACAATGAAATTAAATAGCAAAGGAGATGGAAACTTCTAAATTACTTAACTATCCCCCGAAATCCTTGAACATGCATACTTTGCGAATGGAGATGGCTTAAAAATACGAACGACTACAAGCACAAGTTTTAAGTTATAACCGAAAGAAGAAGAATTTCGAAACGCTTTCTTAATTTTTTGTTGTTGCTTTGTGCTTTGCTCATGCTTTGCCCATGATACTCCTTGGGTCTATATATATAACCTCTTAAAAGTATTTATATACATCATCTTCCTTGTACCTTCAAATTTTAACTTTTTCTTTCCATCTTAATTTTGTTCATATATTTCACCATTTAACATTTACAGATTCGTTCATATGTTTTAGAACTTCTATCATGTGCTCGAAAATAATGTAAGATTATTCTCTAGTCTCCTACTTCATGTTGCATTCTCGTGCAACACTATTCCAAAGACATGGTTACTAATTCACTGTCGTCCTAGTTATTTATCATAATTAGTTTAAATAGGGAAAATAAAATTAGTTGGATAGTTTATCTAATTTTTACAAAATAAAATTACATATATAAGCATTTTGGATTTTTATGATTCCTTTATTCAATTTGAAGCTTCTTTAATATTTTCAATTGATTGTTTCTTTTTTACGTTGAGATCTCAAACTTTTCCATTTTCCATAACACCGGTTCTTTGTATCACCAATTTACTTCTTTATCTCACAAAAATAAAATAAATAAATAAATGAAACATTACCTAAAAGCCAAAGTTATTTATTCACTAGTGGCAAAACTTCCTCATTACACTCATCCACTAAAACATCACTCTTTTTGCTTATAAATAGCTATTTTTCCTCAAGGCGTGTGTCCAACACTCTTCCCTCTCTTATTAATCAAATATTCAAATATATTTACATTTCCCTTCCCTTTTTCCATCCATGGCTTCAAACCAAACAACAAACCATGACGTGGAGAGCCCAAAAGCCCTCGAACTCGAAGAAAATGAATTATTCGACTACTCCAAACGCTCCCAATGGCTACGTGCGGCTGTGCTAGGTGTCAACGACGGACTAATCTCGACCGCTTCTCTGATTATGGGAATCGGAGCTGTTAAAGAGGATGTTAAGGTAATGATGTTAACTGGTTTTGCAGGTTTGGTGGCCGGTGCTTGTAGCATGGCTATTGGTGAATTTGTGTCCGTTTACTCCCAACTCGACACTGAACTTGCTCAGATCGAGAGGGAGAAGGAAAGGGTTGGACACGGAGTGGAGATGGAGGAGAAAGAGGGGTTGCCGAACCCGGTCCAGGCGGCAGCAGCCTCGGCCCTTTCATTTTCTGTAGGTGCAATGGTGCCTTTGTTGGCAGCTTCTTTTATAAGGGATTATAAGGTAAGATTAGGGGTGGTGATTGGGGCAGTGACCTTGGCCTTAGTGGTGTTTGGGTGGTTAGGGGCTATATTGGGGAGGACCCCACCAGTTAGGGCTACGATTAGGGTCTTGCTCGGAGGGTGGCTCGCAATGGTCATAACTTTTGGATTGACAAAGCTTATTGGATCAAGTGGACTCTAAGATACAAACCTGGGGGGCTGCCTGGTACAGCCTGCTACCCTAAACCTACACACTACGTATTTTGGCAACACGTTAGAAAGTCTGCATTGTGCAGATTTGGCAAGTGCAAATTTAGGACACAGTGCTTCCTAAATGCAGCCCTATTCTTACCGGATTCATTCGCAGCTGATCAAGTGAAGAAGTAGCGTATCCTCTTCTCATAGTCACACATTCTGGTTATGTTTTCTGCTACTATAGTAGTTGAGCATGAAATCCATGACTCTTCTCAAATGTTTAGGAACACCATAGCTCTATTACAACTGTTTTTTCCTACTAGTTTTTTTGTGTTGTGTTGTTGCTCCCCCTAGGGGGTTTCTTTGTTTAGTTAAAAATTATAACTAAGTATACTTTTTCTTTTATCCTTTCTTTGATATTGATATTGTGAATGGTAACTTATGTAGCATTCATATAGTAGCTATATTAGAATGTAATTCTTGGTTAAGAATTACAACTTACGTACCACTTCTGGACCAATACATATACGTGAAAAATTTTAAAAATAAATAAAGCTTCAGCAATGGCAATTACCCATTCTTGAGACACTTAATGTTTGGGATAAGACCTTGGCATATGAAAATCAAAGATAAAGGATGGTAGTTCTTTTAACAAAAACGGATGCAATTCTCTCTCTTTCTTGTTACTTTTACTTCCAAGAAATCCTTGCCGAAGCTACCCTTAGTGAAAGAGTGAGCAGTGAACTTATAGGTGTTAGAGCCTCAGGGTATGCTTAGTTAAATGCTGAAGTAAAGCTGGAGAAAAAACCTGAAGAAGAAAATCAATAAAGCTCGAGCTCAAACTAGTTACACCCTACCCACATATATTGTCAAATGCTGGACGAAGAGCGTAAGATTAAATGAGTGACGAAATCCAATTTTTGCATTTACAAGGCGAATCCCGGCCACACTTGACAATACTGTAAGATGATCCAGTTGTATATAGAGTGGCTGGAGCCTAGGCACCACCATAACAACTAAGTGCAAAATTTAACTGCGAATAACTGCAAGGTTACTGTTACATGAAATTAAAAGGGAAACAAATCAAACATTAAACAAAGAGGATATTTAAAGATTGCTCCACATATAAGAAAAATTCCTATGTAAACGATACTAAACCAACAAGTTATTCTGAACAGCTATTTCAACATATCTCAGAATTTACATTGCTAAAAATTGCCCTTGCCCCAGGGGAAAAAAAACATTATCGGCATTAGATCGACAGATAAATAGAAGCCCGAGTATTTTAAATCCGACCTGAGTTATATCTTGAAGAGAACTTTCAGTTTCTTAATCAACGTCCACTCATCATTAGGCACTTCATCTTGCATTCAATTACATTGACATAAAAAATCATCAGATGTTGCAATTAGTATTACCAGCTATTAGGTTTGGTTTTAAAAGAGTAACATAAGGCCATGGACTATAAAGTATTTTCATATTACTTATGTAAAAAAGCTACAAACTTTAGTGAAATTAAGATGTCAAATGTTGAAATTGCTGAACTCAGGAAATCGCATCAAAACATCATGTATAAACTATAAACAGGGTGAAAAGAGAGAAAAATTTGTGAGAATGTAAATAAAAAAAAAAAAAAAACTGTTAAAAGGAAACAAGAAACACTTCCGAATTATTACTGTGAAATCTCATGTGCATTCACCTTTCACATCATTTCACCATTTATCGATTTTCTAACTATAATCTATCTGAAATTATTTGAATGTGGAAAATCACACTGACAAATTCAATTTTCCTGTTTAGTACCACCTATCATCTTGTTTTCCTCCCAAATCCCAATGAGAGTTTTCAAATAGTTGGTATCATATCATATCCAAAAACATTAATTCAGAATCTCAAATTCTCAACTACCTTAATCGCTCACATTAGAATTTGTTTTCTTGGGTTTTTTGCTGAAATTATTTGAATGTAAAAGCTCAAGGTGATATATTCACATTTCAGCGAAGTATTTAAGTTACCTCTGCAATGAAAATTCTTCGATACTTGGCATTATCAGAGATGCTTACTTCACAGTATTTACAAGCAACAAAAATATTTTTAGGTATTTCTATTGGATGGTTAGTCAAATCCTACAAAATCATTATGCGATTTAATGACTAAAAATTTCATAGGCCCCTCCCTAGTAATTTTGTGCAAAATCTTGATTTCAACAGCCAAGGCAGCAAATAATATCATTAAACGAAGTGAAATACCACGAGGATAACTGAACTCAGCCTACCCGATAATAAGCTCTGAGCACATCAATTGACCTCCTAGAAATACGGCTTACGAACTCATCTTCTTCTCTATAATGCCGGCCAAACTTCTTTTTCTGTTCCTGGGTACAAATAATCTGCACAAGAAAGGCAGAGTATTACCCTTGACTTTATTAGAAACTGAGATAAGATTAAGATATGAATGATATTTTGATAGAAATGCTAAGCAAATGCAAAGCAGTGTTTGAGAGGAATCTCTCTATGCTTTTTGTGTAATAAAATACGAAGTAATGCAGCCTTTAAATAGGCTTTACAATGACTTAAAAAAACAGCTTCTAAAAGTACTCAACTAATCTGATAAGAAGTGCTCACAGTTAGCACCAAATTAGGAAAGAAAACAGCAACAAACTTAAACAACATTGACCTGTTACAGGTTTTATTTAACAGAAAAATAAAACAGCAAATATTAACCACAAATAAATGAAGCAAATATCACCCATTTCAACACTCCTTGATGTTTGCTTCTGAAATTCCCAATTTTTCTTCGAAGAAGTCCAATTTCACTCTAGCAAGTCCTTTGGTCATTATATCAGCCTGTTGTTCATCGGTAGGACAGTAATGAACTTTGATCGATCCTTCTTTCTCAAATTCTCTAATAGAGTGAAACTTGACTTTGATGTGTTTGGTTCTTTTATGTTGAACTGGGCTTTCAACAATTGCAATTGCAGACTTATTATTACAATAAAGCTCAATGACTAAGCTTTCTTTTTAACCCAAGTCTGCAAGTAATTTCTATAGCCAAATAGCTTGGTTTGCAGCTGCAGAGAGGGCAATGTACTCAGCTTCAGCAGTTGACTAAGCTACAACTTTCTGCTTCTTTGCATTCCAACAAATAGCTCTACTTCCCAAGTTAAACACATAGCCTGAAATGCTCATCATGTCATCTTCACAACGTACCCAATCACTGATAGCAAAACCTTGAAGTGTCATAGAACTTGTTCTTTTGTACCACAATCCTTCCTTTGCAGTGCCTTTCAAATATCTCATAACTCTCTTGCCAATAGTCAAGTGAGCACTTGCAGGAGAACTCATATGTCTTGAAAGTAATCCGACAGAAAATATAAGATCTGGCCTAGTGGCAATTAGATACAGCAAACTGCCCATAAGGCTCCCGTACATTGATGGTTCTTCAATAGGTACACCTGTGTCCTTAGAAATTTTGTCATTTAAAACCAGAGGAGTAGACTTCTTTGCAAGAGTCAAGTTTGAACCTTCTTAGGATGTCCGGTGCATATTTTTTCTGAGAAATATATACACCCAGACTGCACTGTTGGATTTCAATGCCTAGGAAGTATTTCATGAGTCCAAGATCAGACATTTCAAATACACTTTCCATTTCTTGCTTGAGCTTATTCACACTGAACTCATTGCTTCCTGTCACTAACATATCATCAACATATAGTGAGACAACAAGTTGCAAACCATTGCTACTTTGTTTCGAATATAATATAGATTCATTCTTGCTCCTCCTAAAACCAAGCTGCAATAAGTGAATCAATTTTGCTATACCAAGCCCTTGGTGCTTGTTTCAAACCATATAAAGCCTTTGGGTAATTTATACACTTTATTTTCACTCCCTGTTATCACAATCCTTCAGGTTGCTCAACATAAATATCTTCCACAATAGTACCATTTAGAAATGCTGATTTAACATCCAAATGAAAGACTTTCCACCTTAGTTGATCAACTACTGCAAGTAACAATCTAATTGTATCATGCCTAGCAACTGGAGCAAATATGGAAGTATAATCAATACCTAGAATTTGAAAGTATCCCTTGACCACAAGTCTAGCTTTGTGCTTAAATACTGACCCATTAGGATTTAACTTAACTCTGTATATCCATTCGACTCCAATAGCCTTTTTGTCTTGTGGCAAATTTGCAAGCTCCCATGTTTTATTTTTTTCAATGTACTTATTTATGCTTTCATAGCATCAAACCATTCTTGATGGTCAGTTGCTTCTCGATAAGTAGTGGATTTTGCATATGTCAAAATACACATCTCATAAATCTCAGATGGTAACATTTTTAGAACAGGAGTGTTACTTGTTCCTTCAATGTCAAAAAATTGAGGAGAGACCGAGTGTATAACTATTGTGTCACTAAAAGTTTGAGTATTGATCTTGTTCAAATCCCAAACCCAATAACTATTTCATCTACAACATCTCTGTTAATTATAACTGATAGGATCACGATCCCCGCCACGTAAGCGTCGGGCTATTCTTGCTTACGGTGCAAGATGACCAAATATTTCCTTTTGATAATGGAGCAAAACCCAAGAAAGTTCATTCATAAAACCTTCCAATATGCACATGAGTTAGGATATATACAAGCTGCTAGTTAACTGCTCAAATAAAAGAAAAAGATAAAAACATTTAATATTTACAAAACTACTTAAGAAAACTACCCATATTCCCATTTTCTTGTTGCACGTTTCATTTCTAAAACTTCTCTTTACTCTCACTTTCAACCTTGCCCTCTGACCTTGCCACATCAACTATATAACAACCAACTTTTGCTTTCTCTCCCATGCAACATTCATTAGTCTCATGCACATTAACAAACTTTAAATCCTAGGCAGCTTTTAGTATTGTCGCTCCCTCGTTCATCAAGCCTATGAAATATTTGTAGTTCGGTTTACGGATATGAGCACTACGACATGGAAGTGGTGGGTTTGTATCAATTCCGCCTCCTTGGAGATGAACCTTGCCCTCAAGGTTCAACGATGGAAATTGTTGGCGTAGAACTGAGGTTGGCTCCCATGTTGCTTCTTCCAGTTTAAGATGTTTCCATCTAACTAAAGCTTCCTCAATATATTTTCCTTGAATGCGCACCCAACGGTAATCGACAATCTCAACAGGCTCGATTTGTATGTCACCATCATCAGAAATTTCCGGTAAAGTAGATGTACCAACCTCATGCTGACCCAACCTTTTTTTTAACAGTGATACATGAAATACTAGATGTATTTTAGCCGAATCAGGAAGAGCTAATTTATATGCCACGCTTCCAACTTTAGCCGTTATTTGGTAGGGTCGAAAATATCGACTTGCAAATTTTTAACATACTCTTTTAAAGACCGATTGTTGTCGATACGGATGTAAACGTAAGTATACCCATTCACCCACGTTAAGCTCTACATCTCTGCGAAGTTTGTTCGCACTTTGGCGCATTTGGTTCTGAGCATGAAACAGATTCTTTCGGAGAGCTTGGAGGATTTGATCTCGTTGTTTAAGGTCTTGGTCGACCCCATCAACGATCGCTTCTTCTGGTACATACATTGTGATAATAGGTGGATCACACCCATAAAGAGCTTTGAATGGCGTCATTCCAGTGAATAAATGGAAAGAAGTGTTGTACCAAAATTCTGCCCACGATAAAAAATCGTTCCCATGAGCGCTGATTGTCACAAACAAAACACTGTAAATACTGTTCAAGGCATTAGTTAACTACTTCAGTTTGGCCGTCCGTTTAAGGACGATATGCGGAACTCGTTTTTAAGGCCGTACCTTGTAATTTAAATAACTCTAGCCAGAAAAGACTTAAGAAAATACGGTCCATATCACTTACAATAGAACACGGCATACCATGTAATTTTACTATGTTTCGTACAAACAAATCAGCCACTATTTTAGCTGTATATGGATGAGCTAGCACAATAAAATGGGGCATACTTTGAAAAACGATCAACAACTACGAAGATTGAATCCTTACCACATGATTTTGGAAGACCATTAATAAAATCCATCGAGACATCTTCCCACACTTGTTTTGGAATGGGTAGTAGAACGAGAATCCCAGCCGGGGATCGAGTTTTGGACTTGTTACGTTGACAAATATGGCACTCACGGACATATTTCATCACATCCCCACGCAATTGTTCCCAATAAAATGTTTTGCTCAACCGCTTGTAGGTCTAAGTAACCTGAATGTCCCCCGAAATGAGTCATGATACTCAAGTAATGAGGCTATGTCGGAGCTGCTCGTTTTGTGGAACATATACCCATTCGTTGAAGAAAATCAGTCCATTACGGACACTAAATTTACCCACTGTCTGACCATCCTTTGGGATCTGATTTTTTTGGTCAGAGGTTGTTAAGGCACGAATTTGGCCCAAATTTCCCATTCTGGGAATGAAAATGCAAGTATTTGACCTTCCGCTTCCTCCATTGGCTTACGCAATAATGCATTGGCGACATTATTTTCTCTTCCCGGACGATATATGATTTCGTATGAGAATCCCAATAATTTTGCCATCCATTTTTGTTGTTCGGGGGTTATTCTTTGCTCTAAAAGATACCGTAAGCTTCTTTGATCTGTGCATATCTTGAACTTACAACCCAACAAATATGGCCTCCACAATCTCACGGCCTACAATATAGTGAGCATTTCTTTTTCATAAATCGACCATGCCTTTTTTTATGGGCTTATTGCTTTGCTCATGTAAGCAATTGGGCAACTTTGTTGTGTCAAAACAGCTCCTATTCCTTCCCCTGATGCATCAGTTTCAATTACAAATTCTTCATCAAAGTTAGGTGAAGCTAGGACAGGGGTAGTCGTCATAGCCCTTTCAAAGGATTTGAAAGCGTTATAAGCCTCCTCATTCCATTTGAACTGCCCTTTTTGAAGCAATTGGGTTAGTGGTCTGGGAATGAGCCCATAGTGCCTTACAAATTTACGATAGTCCCCGTTTAATCAGAGAAATCCTCTCAACTTGGTAGTATTCTTCGATTTTGGCCACAATAACATATCTTTGGTCTTTTTCTCATCCGCATATACCCCTTCTCGAGTGATTATGTGCCCCAAATAATCAAACTTCTTTTTTACCAAAAGAGCATTTAGTTAACTTGATATAAAAACTATGTCGAGCTAGTATGCCGAGTGCAATACGAATGTGTTCCAAGTGCTTCACCCAATTCTCACTATAAATAAGAATATCATCGAAGAACACGAGAATGAATTTTTTTGAAGATGATCTTTGAAAATCTGGTTCATGGCGGCTTCAAAAGTAGAAGGAGCATTGCAAAGCCCAAATGGCATTACCAAATACTGGAAATGTCCATGGTGAGTTCGAAATGTGGTTTTGTGTATGTCGTTCGGATGAACTCGGATTTGGTGATATCCCGCACGAAGATCTGAGTTTAGTAAAATATTTTGACCCAAAGAGTTCATCAAGCATGTCTTCGATAGTCGGTATAGGAAAACGATCCTTTACTGTCACTCCATTCAAGGCACGATAATCGGTACAAAATCTCCAAGTTCCATCTTTTTTCTTTACCAATAAAATGGGAGATGAAAATGGGCTCGAACTTGGTCGAATCAACCCCATTCGTAACATTTCATCCACTTGTCATTTAATTTCATTTTTCTGAAAGTGGGCGTACATATACGGGGCAACATTTACTGGTTTTGTCTCATCTTTGAGAGTAAGGTCATCGAATTCTCGCCAGGGAGGTAATGTTTTTGGTTCTGCCATAACCTTTTCGAACTCTAGCAAGATCCTTCTGAGGTCTTTGGGTATAGGTTGGTGGTCCTCTGCCCTTTTTCCAATTATCTCAGTTGCATGAAGACAAAATACCTCTCCACCTCTTTGAAGTTCTTGCAAAAAAGAGCTCACATCAGTAGCTCTCTCAACTCACCAACGGGTTGAGCTGTTAGCTTATAAGTTTGAGTTCCCTTCGTGAATTCCATCGTCATTTTCCCCCAATCAAACACAATCGGTCCTACACTTGCAAGCCATTGGACTCCCAGAACTAGATCCAATCCGGTCAACGGTAACGAAAATAGGGTTTTGATGAACTCGTAACCTTGGATTTTTATTGGCACGTCCACATATTTTTCTGTGCATTCAATCTTCTCACCACTCGCAATATGTACCAAAAATGGTTCAGTTGGAGTAACCGCTGGCCCTAACGTTGGAGCAAATTGGCAATTAACAAAGTTGTGGCTCGACCCACTATCAATTACGGCCATAACTTCTTGTTGTCCAATTTGTGCCTTTACCCACATGGTCCGAACACCCACACCCCCAGCCAAAGCGTGGATCAATATTATGGGATCATCCAGTTTCGCTTTTGTTTGCTCTTCCTCTATTTTTTCCAATACTGTCTCCTCGGATTCATCGAGATATTCAATGACAAAGGCTTGTGGTACAACTTTTACTTTGCATCGGTGTCCCGGAATAAACTTTTCATCACAATTGAAGCAAAGTCCTTGAGCTTTCTTTTTTTGCATTTCTTCCCATGTAAGTTTTTTGAATGATGATGGAGAATTGCTACTCTTAATCTCGGTTATCAGAATTGCAATAGTAACCTTGGTGGTTCTGCTGCTAGTTAAGTTGGGTTTCCTCATCTGCTGTAATTGGTCAGATTTCTTGCGGGCCAAAGCAATAACTTCGGATAATGTCATTGATGAGAACATCTTAATTTCAGACGATATTCCCTTCTTCAAACCGCTCATGAACGCCCCTTTTAGCATCTTTCTTGACCAGCCAGTGACTTTATCCGACAATCTCTCAAATTCTTAGAGATAATCTTCAAACGAACAGGTTTATTGGATTTTGTGTAAAGCTTCATCAAAGTTTTCAAAGTCTATTGGTCCAAACCGAACCATGACAGCCTTCTCAAATCTTTTCCACGTCAATGACTTTCCCTCCTTTTTACCATGTTTCTTAAACCATCACCACCATGCATTCGCCTCTCCAACTAAGTTGAAAGAAGCAATCTCAACCTTTTGTTTCCCTTGCACCAACTGGGATGAAAAGTATTGGCGTGCTCGTTCTAACCATCCAGCTGGGTCTTTTCCTTCAAACCGAGGAAACTCAATTTTAACGGGTTTGAAAATTTTCCTTCGCTCTTCTCTACGTCTACTGAAATTAGATGAGTCTAAGAACTCGCCTTCGGATCTTTCTGTTTCACAACTTGTTGAACTAATAGAGTCTGAAGCAACCGATGAGTGATCTACCTCATCCTTGTGTTCCTTTTCTGCAACTTGTTTTTATTTCTCGATTTGTGAGTAGTCCTAACCATGTTTTCAATCCGTTGCATCCCTCCTTGCAAAGCCTGTATTGCCCGAGCTTGTTCCGTTTGCCCCTCAGATAGCTGAGTTACTAAGGCCTCCAACGTAGCCATTCGTTCTTTGTTTGTTGCCATGTCTACAAGCGATGACAATCTTTTCCCCGCTCTGATACCAAAATGATAGGATCACGATCCCCGCCACGTAAGCGTCGGGCTATTCTTGCTCACGGTGCAAGACGACCAAATATTTGCTTTTGATAATGGAGCAAAAACCAAGAAAGTTCATTCATAAAAACTTCCAATATGTACACGAGTTAGGATATATACAAGCTGCTAGTTAACTGCTCAAATAAAAGAAAAAGATAAAAACATTTAATATTTACAAAACTACTTAAGAAAACTACCCATATTCCCATTTTCTTACTGCAGGTTTCATTTCTAAAACTTCTCTTTACTCTCACTTTCAACCTTGCCCTCTGACCTTGCCACATTAGCTATATTACAACCAACTTTTGCTTCCTCTCCCATGCAACATTCATTAGTCTCTGCACATTAATAAACTTTAAATCCTCGGCAGCTTTGAGTATTGTCGCTCCCTCATTCATCAAGCCTATGCAATATTTGTAGTTCGGTTTACGGAAACGAGCACTACGACGTGGAAGTGGTGGGTCTCTATCAATAACCTTTTTATTATCAAAATTATAGATTCTATACCCTTTTGACTCAGTTGCATAACCCAAGAAAATACCTATTGTAGCTTTCTCATCCAACATACCTCTGTTTTATGAGTATATGTGAACATAGTATATAGAACCAAATACTTTCAAGTGCTTGAGTGAGGGCTTCACACCTGACCAAGCTTCAATGGGTGTCATGCTCTCTACTGATTGTGTAGAAAGCATGTTGAGCAGATAAACTGCAGTGTTAATTACTTCAGCCCAAAGAAATTTTGGCAACTTTTTCTCAAAGAGCATGCACCTGGCCATTTCCATTACTGTTCTATTTTTCCTTTCAGCAATACCATTTTGCTAAGGAGAATATGGAACGGTCAATTGATGTATCATTCCAGCTTCTTGGCAGAATATTTTGAACTCATTTCAAGTGGATTCTCCTCCATTGTTTGATCTAAGAGTCTTCAATTTGAGTCCACTCTGTGTCTCCACCATCTATTTAAAGCTTTTGAATACTGACAACACATCTGACTTGTGCTCAAAAAATAAGCCCAAGTCATTCTGCTAAAATCATCAATGGACAAGGCAAAATACAACTTTTTCCCAACTGATTCTATTTACATAAGGCCACAAATGTCTAAGTGCACTAATTCAAGAATTTTGGAGGCTCTCTTATACACAATTTTTGGAAATGGTAATCTATGATGTTTGACTAGCATACAACTTTCACAAGTTCCATTGTGTGCAGAATATTAGGGAAATCAATTACCATTTTTGTATCTTCCATGTGTTTAAGAAAGTTTAAATTATAGTGTCCACATCTTTTGTGCCACAATTCACTGTCAACAGTAGACATTCTATAAGCATTCTCTTGTTCTAACTCAAACTTCAAATAAAAACCATTACCTTGCATACTTGTTTTTGCAATTTCTTCTCCATTTTTGTCAAATATCTAGCAGAAATTATCATTAAAAGACAGCTTGTACCCATTCTTTATCATTTAAGCCACACTTAACAAATTTTGATCCAACTCAGGTATAAAAAGAACATCAAAAACTTCCTTGTACCTTGTAGAGTTTTTACTGAAATTGTACCTCTACCTTGTGATATGATTGTGTCACCATTGCCTAGCTTTACTTTAGGTTATATGCTCCTGTTAATTGATGTAAAATTTGCCAAGTGATTGGTCATATGACTTGTGCTGTAATATCCCGAAATTTTCCAGAACATAATCAAACTATAATTTTGTTGTGAAATATAAATCAGTCTGAATTTAATTAATTAGTGTTATTTTATTTTAAGCCACAATATATATGTATATAATTCATTT